>JAEANM010008439.1:0-14662 GCA_017656035.1 Myanophis thanlyinensis | reverse complement strand
AGAGAGAGGGAGGGAGGGGAGGGAGGGAGAGAAAAGCACAACTTCCTGGGAAGAATATTATTCCATAGCCTGAGAGTTTCACTGGAAAAGACTATCAGGTAGCCGAGCTTGTATTGGCTATTCCTGCCAACTTGGCATCATCTGCAAATTTGATGGGTTCCCCTTCTATTTCCTCATCTAAGTCATTTATGAAGATAATGAAGAGTCTTGGGCCTAAGATGGAACCTTGTGGTACCCCACTGTTTACTTCCCTCCATGTAGATTAAGGATGACTCGTTGACTATGGTTTGTCAGCAGTTACAAATCCATCTGGTGGTGATGTTGTCTATCCCACATTTTTCTAGCTTATCAAGAAGTAGTTTGTGGTCTACTTTGTCGAATGGCTTACTGAAGTCTTAAGTATATGCAGTATTTCACTGGTCTACTAATTTAGTCACTTTGTCAAAGAATGAAATAACATTGGTTTGGCATCTGTTTTTAACAAACCTGCAATGGCTTTTAGTGATAACTTTAATTGTTTCTAGATGTTTGCAGTTCTGTTTTTTTTATTATCTTTTCCAGTATCTGCCCAGGTATTGATGTTAAGCTGATTGTTTTGTAGTTTTCTGGATCTGATCCCCCCCCCTCTTTTTTTTTTTTTTTTGAAAATAGAAACCACATTAGCTCTTTTCCAATCCTCAGTACAATGGTTCTGAGATAACTCTGCCAGTTCCTTCAGAACTCTGGGATGTTTTACCATCAGGTCCCAATGATTTATAATCAAGATCAGATAGGTGTTCTCTAACCATTTTCATGTTTTAATTGTATATTTCTAATCTGTCTTTTACAGTTACGTTTTTTGGTAGGTTGGACTATAGTTTCTTTTTGTGTGAAGATCACTGTAAAGAATGAATTAAGCAGTTCTGCCTGTTATTTCCTTGCCATCTTCTCTCTTAAGTGGACCTACTGTTTCATTGACTTTTTTCATTTATATGTTGAAATATTTTTTTTTAAATTATCTTTGACTTTTGTTGCAAGTCTTTGTTCATTCTGAGCCTTTGCTTTCCTGACTTCCAAAACAGATTGAAATTTCCTCTTTCCAAAAAGGAAGGATTAATTAATATCTGTTAGGTTTTGGGTTGAACATAGTCCATGATTGTTAACTTCATAACATTTTCAGTGTTTAATAATTAAAGTTGAAATAAACTTAGAATACCTTCAGAGAAGAAGGAAAGAAAGTGAAACCTGAAAGAGAAGGAGCAATCTTTTATTTTTTTTCTATTTGTTTTCTTTTATTACAATATTAAATTTGGAAAGAAAAAAGAAATTTAAATGCTTATAAACTATTGAGATAAATGCGGTCCCACAAATAGACATCGACTCATAGGGCTGGACGGGATCTTAGAGGTCTTCTAATCCAACCCCTAGACAAATGGTTGTCCAAACTTTTCTTGAAAAGTTCCAGCACCGGAGCACTAAGAACTCTGGGAAGCAAGCTGTTCTATTGATGAATTAATTATTCTCACCATCAGGAAATCCTTCCCTGTTCTCAGGTTGGATTTCCCTCTGACAAGCTTCCACCCATTGCTTTCCCTCAGGTGCTGTGGAGAATAAATCACCACACTCTTCCCTGTGACACCTACTACTGTTAAGAGACAGCTACTATGTCTTCCCTAAGCCTTTTCTTTGTTAGGCTAAACATACCTGGTTCCCTTAGCTGTTCATTGTACTTTGTTTTATTTGTTTATTTGTTTACTTTGTTTTATCCCACTTCATTTTATCTTAACCAAGAAGTAGGTTGTGATCTACTTTGTCAAATACTGAAGTCTACGTATGCTGTATCCAAAGTGTTTCCTCGATGATATATTTATTTATTTTATTTATTTTATTTTATTTATATACCGCCCCCTCTCCCTAGGGACTTGGGGCGGTATACAGCCAATAAAATACAAATAACAACAATTTAAAACCTAATTAAAATAATTAAATAATAGCTGTCTAATTAAAAACAATATTATAGTTTAAAAAATTGGATTAAAATCAATTAAACCGACGATTAAGATATAACAATAAATTTAGTGTAAAAATTAAATTCAGTTAAAACAAATTAAGTTTAAGTTACTTTAAGTCACTTTATTGAAGAAGGCTTGTTTGGCATGATCTGCTTTTAAGAAACCATGCTGGCTTCTACTTGTAGTAATCAGTTTGTTCATTCTAGGGGCGCTCCAAAATCAGTTGCTTGATCATATTTTCCCAGATAGCCCGATCATATGCCATATAGAGCTTTATAGGCGACAACCAGCACCTTGAACCCACACCCAGAAGCCTACTAGGAATCAGAACAGTGGCATCATATGAGTATGAGAGATGTCAAAAACTATTTGAACTGGATCAGTTACAGCTTATGAGCGCCCCTTATATTGTATCTTATTGTGTAACCTAGAGTATCTCTGAGCAATCCAAATGGGAGATGATTAAGGTAAGAGTTATTCTGTGAGGCGTATGGGTTACTGTGAGCAAGGCTTTCTGGTCCAGAAATGGTGGACCTGTACAAAGGTCTCCTTAGCTGCAGCTGCCATCTACTCTTGGAGTAGGAGCCCTAAGTCCAGGAGAAACCCCAAATTCCCCATCAACTTCCCTGGGGAAATTTGGAATATTGATACAATTTACTTTTTTTATAACTTATAACTCTTTATGAGTTTCTCTGGATAAGTGAGCTCTAAATATTTTAAATAAAGAAATAAAGAAAAAAACCCTTCATAATTTAATAAAGAGGCACTATGCTCAAATCACTGTTTCTAAGTGCTCATGTGATTTCCAGTGACATTGGAGAACAGGAAACAATTCTTTTAAATATTCTTGGACTTAACTCTTCATTTTTTATTACTGTTGTTCCTTTCTTTTTATTGTTTGACTTGAGAGCCAGGAATGTGGCATTATGTTTTATGTGTAAAAATGGCTTGCATGAGTAAGAGACTGTAGAGGAAGAAAGACATTTTTCCAGGCCTTATCCTGGATTTTAAAAAAAAACAATACTGGAGTATAGTTTCTGAGATCTATACAGGTAGTCTTTGATGTACAACAGTTCATTTACTGACCATTTGAACTTACGACGACATTGAAAAAAGTGATTTATGACCATTTTTCACATTTAGGACCATTGTAGCATCCCCCCCCCCCCCATGGTCATGCGATCTAAATTTGACAAGCAAAGTCAATGGGAAAGCCAGATACACTTTACAACCGTGATACTAACTTAACAACTACAGTGATTCACTTAACAGCTGTGGCAAGAAAGGTCATAAAATGGGGCAAAATTCACTTAACAAATGTCTCAGTTAGCAATTAGCTCAACTGTAGTTATAAGTTAAGGACTATCTGTATATGCATACAGAGGTGCATACAAGTGTGTCACGTAAACAATTTTTTTATCCACCTGGAGGATCTATCTCCAGGATTGATTTCACTTACAACTGATGATCTAAGCTGAGAAGTGGCAAAGCTGGGGGTTTTACAGTCTTTTTAAGTGCGCTTCAGCAGGACGTTTTCTTAAGCCAGTCACATTCAAATGTCATCTGACTTCTCTAAAGGCATTTTTTTGCAAGACCGAAAGTATAAACAGAGGAAGTGCTGAATGTCTGAACTTCAGATTGGGCTGTAAATGACAAAAGACTTGTGGTATCTTGAATATATTTATGGGCCCTGGTGTCACAGTGGTTAGAAGGTGGTACTGCAGGCTCCTTCTGCTGAGCACCGGCTGCCTGCAATTTGGCATGTCGAATTTCACCAGGCTCAAGGTTGACTCAGCCTTCCATCCTTCCAAAGTATTGGATAAAATGAGGACCCAGATTGTTAGAGACAATAGGCTGACTCTGTAAACCGCTTACAGGGGGCTGTAAAGCATTGTGAAAGCAATATATAAGTGCTATTGCTATATTTATTGTAGTTTTAGTTTACAAATAAGATACATAAGTGTTTGTGTAATAGTCTACTACCCAGATTATTATGAGACAGGTAGGAGTTAACTTTTTATAATAGAACATATTACTAAACAATAAACTTTTTGCAATTTTCCCTTGCCAGGAAATGACCTAGAGGCCTTACATTTCTGCGTCCTATATACTCTACAATCAAGAAAAATGAACCCTGAAAGCACCACTTAGTAATATTAAAAGGAAACTACCTCAGCACCAAGAAGCAAAAGTGGAAAGGCTTGCAATAAAAAGAAAAGAAAACATATGGTATGAATAAAGTGTAGTAGCAAAGACTCTAGAAAAATATATGCTTTTTTCAGTATTAAGATGGGATTTGACTGACAGGCTCTGTCAAATCAGGAAGTTATTCTGACTGCTGATGTTAAGACTCAGTGATTCTTCAAGAACACTCATAGTCTGTATTACTCCTCACTGTTGAGCAGTGATTTTGCTTTTCCTTTCCTAATACTAACTGAAGAAAAATATAACAATGGTACTACTTTTTAAACATGAGTTTTCTTCAATTTAAAACAATATTAACACCAGGTGTCAGAAATGCATTGACAGGAAAACTACAGCAAATGGCTTTTGTGTCTTGTACATTGCAACAACATTTTGGGTGCCCAGTTTAGAATGCTTGAGGAGGAAATAGTATTTTTAGTTACCACCACTTTTATGATTATAATTTGTAATTGCAGCAGTGCTGCATTTGAACAGTGAATTGTACGAGCCAGCAAAACGGCTGCCATTTTCACTACTGACACCTAATACCTAGATTTTTTTTCAAATGCCTTTTCTGAAAATTATGTGCATGCTCCTCTACTATTGCTACACATAGATGGATTTCCAAGAGAGCAACTCACGAGAATGAATTAATTCAAAAAGACCCTTGGCCAAGTACTTCCTTATGTATTGCTGCAGTGCACAAGAAAGTAGAATGGACTATAAGCGGCGCTTTTTGCTTGGCGGGTCCAAGCAAAAAGGGCAGCAACACCAGCAGTATCAAGTGCCAGAACTGGGCAAGACTCTGGGCGCCTCCTTAGCATCTTCAGCTCCAACCACTCCTCTGGTTTCCCTGGCTGCTGCGGGCAGCTGCAGTCACGCGACTCCAGTCGCAGACCTCCAGCAGGGAATCTCCAAATATCTAGATGCACTCAATGTATTTTGCCGTGCAAGCACTTTCCTCACAGACCTTTTCAGCAGTGTATTCCGGAACTCGCACTATTCTAAGGCAGCTATGCAACTGAAGGACGTGCAGGAACATGTCATGGAGGCAGCAAGTCGACTCACAGCAGCAATAAAACCAGAAATTGCAAAAATGCTCATGGAACTTAGTGCTGGAGCAGCCAACTTTAAAGATCAGAAGGAGTTCAGCCTACAGGACATTGAGGTAAGGTGCTTCCTTTCTTTAGGCAGGTTCTGCTAAGAGGCTTTAGGGTTGCGTTCAGGGTAGACACATATAGTAGAAATTAGAGAAACATCTGAGCTACTGTTGCACCTGGTATTTTCTTTGGAAACATAGTGGTTGTATTACTATGAAATGTTTAACAAGTGGACTGATGCTGTCATAACACATACCTTCCCAAGAAACTCAAGTACTGCTAATAAATGTATGACAAAACAAACCTTCATGAGATTAGGGATTAATGATAAATTACCTTTAGTTTGATACTGACATTATAAGGATGAATGCAATTGCTCTTTTTAATTTCCCTGGAATTTATGGATCCTTTTTCTTGTATATCAATCCTTGTGCATGTAAGAAATAAAATAGAAAAGTTCAACATATACCCATCTATTACTGCAGTGACAGTTCAAAAAAACAACAACAATTGCATTATAATGCCCATTCCCTTATAGTGTAGAGTTTGGATGTTTAAAATAGTAATTGAATCCATAAGTTTTGAGTATGCTGCTTCTAGACATCGCCGCTAAGAAGATGATATGGTTCTAAGATTAAATTTTGAATCCTTTGAATCTTTTTTGAGGTTTAGTACTGAATTCAGAAATAAGGCCCACTGGTAAGGTTTATGACATGCACTGGAATCCTGAATACTTTATGAAGTTTCCAATTGGCATGGCTGCACTTCATGAATTTAAAAGGTAGTAAAATAATTGTTTTGCAGTTTTGTAGAGTTTGATTGTCTCTTGTAGCAGCAATCAGTGTATAAGGAATAAAAGCCATCCATATTGATAACATACCTTCTGTTTGGAATAATAATAATTAATTTTCTTGAATTGGTAATATATATGTCACAGTCCTGAAAAGATGGGAGATCCTCTGGATTGCTCCTCTTGTTTGTGGGGAGAGAGAGAGAGTGAGTCAGCTAATTTTGGATGATGCCATTTTTTTTTAGCATTTTAGGCTTGCTGAGTAGCTTTTAAAAATAGCTCAGAATGCAGAATAACAGAGTTATATATAGGGACCTGGGAGGTCTTCTATTAAACTCCTCCACTTAAGCAGGAGATCCTACACAATTCCAGACAAATGGAGGTCTAATCTCTTCTTAAAGCTTCTGTGATGGAGTACCCACAACTTCTGGAGGCAAGCCATACCAGTGATTATTTTCACTGAAAGGAATAAAATAAAATGGAAAGAGCTGGAAGGGACCTTGGAGGTCTTCTACTCCAACCCCTTGCTCAAACAGAAGAACTTGTACCATATCAGACAAGTGACTATCCAGCCTCCTCTTAAAAGCCTCCAATGATAGAGAACCCACGATTTCTGGAGGCCAGCTGTTCCACTGGTTCATTGTCCTCACTGTTTCTCCTTAGTTCCAGGTTGCTTCTCTCCTTGATTATTTTCCATCCATTGTTTCTTGTTCTGCCTTCTGGTGCTTTGGAGAATAATTTGATCCCCTCTTCTCAGCCCCTCAAATACTTTATCATGTCACCCCCAACTCTTCTTCTGACTCACCAGAACCAAAGCCTGCAGCCATTCTTCATATGGTTGAGTCTCCAGGCCTTTGATCATCTTAGTTGCTCTTCTCTGAAGTCTCAACATCTTTTTTGTAGTATAGTGACCAGAATTAGTTGCAGTATTCCAGGGAATTTCTCCTTGGTTCTCAAATGGATCTTTCCTTGGTAAGTTTCCATTATTACTTCTTTTCCTACCCTCAGATGCTTTGGAGAATAGGTTTACCCCCTCCTTCAAATATTAGAAGATTGCTATCATGTCACTCTTAGTTCTTCTCTACGTCAGACCAGACATTCTCAGTTATGGCAACGGTTCATCATATGCTTTAACTTCTGGTCCCCTAGTCATCTTGGTTGCTCTTCTGTAGAAGATCAGGCTGAGGCCAAGGGAGGGGTCAAATGCATCATGTCATGAGTCCCTTTGTCCCCGCAAGGGAGCTAAGTCCAGCCATCACAAATGCCACCCTAATTCCCGCTCATTTGACCTTGACTGTTAATAGCTCAGGTTTTTGTAGAGAGCTTAAGCTTGCAATAAATCTTTATATTCATTTGAACTGCCTGAATCTTGTGATTTCCCTGGCACTTGTCATTTGGAGTTCCTTGGTAAAACCAAGATGCTTTACAAATGTGTGGCTGTTGAGAGTCTATGGGGGTGCAGTCTGGTCCAAGGCTCCTGTGGCATTGCTCATTCTAAGCTACAGCAAGAGCCTCAGTTGAACTCTGCAAAGGCTTTGGAAAAAAAATCCCATGCTTCCTCTGAAACTGCGTAGGGTCCAATAGATCCTACTGCATAGGGTCAATCCCAATCAGTCTTGGAGTGGGCTGATCAAATAGGGACCCCTCTCTTTAGATAGGAGCAGTCATGACAGTGAGCTAATACTAACATTCCTAAACTCCAGATCAGAACATCACAGACCCAAGACAGAAATAGACACAATATATGACCACTTCCCCCAATGTGAGTCAGGCCCTGAATGTCCGTGACCCTCAATTTTTTTCAGTGAAGTGCCCTTCTGTCCATTTGTCTTGGAAAAAGACTGCACATTCCATTTTAGTCATGTATCAAGTGCCTGACAAAACACCCCTTCATCCTTTGATTTTTTCCCCGCATCCAAATGAAGATCATGTGTATTTCTTAGTCTAATCATCCTATTGGTTATAGCCTGTTTTGTTCAGCTTCTCTATCCAGACCACAGCCTATTTCTTGGTAAGATAGAAAAATGTGGTATAGACAGCATCACCACCAGATAGATTCATAACTGGCTGACTAACTGCACTCAGCATGCAGCTCTTAATAGATTGTACGTGTATATGATCCCCGAGCTTCATATGTATCAACTGCAAATTTGAAAATTATATTTTTGGCTGTGCTGTTCAAAATATTTATAATTAATTAATATCACAGAGCTTCCATCTGACACTTCCCACTAGCTTAACACAGGTATATTAATCATTGATTTGTTTGATACAGTTGTTCAACCAGCTTTTTTTCACTCTTATGGTAGTGGAGTCCACAGCATACAGTTTGCCATCTCTCATTTTCACTTGCCCTCTGACTCACTAATAAATCAAACAAATATTTTATTAGCAAGTAAAAATACAGCCAAAATGTATGGTACAATTTTATATTCCAACTTACTCTACAAATCACCTTACAAGAATTGGGTTAGTGATGAGTTGTTTGGTCCCTGAGCTTGGCAGCATATTTTTATGTTGATCCTTTGCTTTGTTCATCATATTCTGGCCTGGTCAGAATATTTGATTCTTACACCAACTTTACTTTCTGAATTTAACATAATAGTACAGGATCTAGTTTTGGTTTTCTGCTATTACAGTTATTGTAATTCAGATGACATCTGTGGAGAAGGTAAGAAAATACACAGATTATCTTGAGGACATGATTTAAAAAATATGTTGTAGGGAGATTTTGATCTCATTTTTTTTCTTGCATAAATGTTGCTAAACAGCAAGAATATGCCACTCCAGCTTTAGTGATGTCTATCTTTATGTTGTCAATAGCTTTCTTCACATCTTCTTAAGCTACGTGTTGCTTCATGTCCTCTGTGTTTTTGTAAGAGATACCCCTGGTAAAAATATTTCATGTTCTAAATTTGCAAAACTCTCCTGTGCAACTAGTACTGTTAGCTAAATTTTCTGCATTCTTGTTCTCTGTACCATCCCAACAGTTTGCCTCAGGCATTTCTGTACTAAGTAAAAGTGACAGGTGTCACTTTATTTTTATTGCATCATGGCTATTGCTGATATACCACATGTGTTACCTTGCCATCTAAGCATTAGGGAGTACGCAGTCAGAGATGCATTTTTTTTCAGCATAATGCCAAATATACTCTCAAAATTTATAATTTGGGATATGTAATTATATACGGATGAAGTTACATTGGAATATGTCTCCCTTTATTATAGATAGCCATGATTGTTCTCAGTGTCTTCCTGTCCGAGTTCATGTGTAAGATTATTAAAGTATTATTTCCAGTCTTCGGAGCTGTTAAGCTTCTATGGTGTTTAGAATGGGGATAGCAAGCTGCGTGTACTTTTACTTTATACATAAAGTAACTTAGGAGTTTAGGTTAAAACACTCTGATAGTAAAATCTATCCAGCAGTTTACATACAGAAACTATGCCCATTTTGGGAGGTTTTTAAGAAACGGCTGGACAGCATCTCTTCAGGATGATTTAGCAGGCTTTCCGTTACAATTTAACAGAATAACAGAAGATAGGTGGTTGTTGACTTACAGTAATGGAGCCTGCCTACTACTGTCAGAAGTCAAGTTCTATGTTAAATGAAATGCATAATTAATGACCTCCCCGCCCCTGCTTTCCCCAGTGCACTGGTTAAATGAATGCATGGGTTATTAGGTAGAACATCATGAGACTAGGGTGGGGGATACCTTGGGAGGCCTAGTAAGGCAGAGGTACACCCCCACCGTCTGAGCTATCCCATGCTCTGCTTTCTGCCCCTCGGGTTCCCCAAAGCCCTATGGGCCTCCTCTGTACTCCACCCTGTTACAATTGCATACTTATCTTTTGAAGACATCCAGAGCCCAGGAAGTTGGAGTAAGGAAGGCTGCTGTGTTGCTGGGCCACATGGCGTAATCCAAGAGGAGAAATGCTGCTGCTTTGGCTCCCCTGGCAAAAAGGGAAGAACAGGGAGTTGGGAAGGACCGAATTGCAAAGGGAGTAAAACCAGCATCGTTCTTCTCCTGGATTGTGGCGCTGGGGAGGAGGATTGTGAGAGGAGCAAAGCCAGCAGGATTTCTTCTTGATTGTGTCACATGGCCCAGCAAGGGAGTGGCCTTTCCTTACTCTGACTTCCTAAGCTCTGGGTATCTTCAAAAGCGAAGTGAACAAATGGTGTTTGGAGGTGGAGAGGAGTGCATGGAACCTGGTGGGTGGCAAGGCAGACCCAGTGCCTTCTGGAGCCTGGCAAGCCAAGATGTGAGGGAAATAATTGGGTGAGTGTGCTGCAGCATCTCTGTGGTCTGTCGTAAGGGTGAATGATTGGGAGGTTGCTTCAAAGGTTGTAACTTTGAAATTGTATGTAGCTTTTAGGGAGGGTGTCATAGCTTCAGACATTCGTTAAATAGCCTGTTGAACCGCAAGGACTCTATCTGCCACAGTCACTTTGAATGCAGGAAGGATTGTCCGGCATGATTGTTTTTAACAAACCCACATTGTCTTCTAGTAATAGCTTTGCTTGTTTCTAGGTGTTTGCAGGTCTGTTGCTTGATTGTCTTTTCCAGGATCTTCCCAGGGCTTGATGTCAGGCTGATTGGTCTGTAATTTCCTGGATTGGTTTTTCTTTTTCCTGTTTTGAAAACTGGAACCAAGCCAGCTCTTTTCCAGTCCTCTGGTACAGACTTTTTCAGCCAGCCTCTTTGAGAGTGAAAGAACTGCTTGGTGGAGGGATTTCACCCCATGTGGAATGAAATCAATCTGGTAGGCAGCCCTTTTGCTCTTAAGGAGGCTGGCTGAAAAAGTCCATCTTGAAATCTAAGCAATATTTTAACATAGACTGTTTGCAGCATGGGGTGTTTGCAGCTGTCCCCCAGAAAAAAAGAGGACTCCTGGCTCCAAACACCCCCCCCCCCCCATGCTGCAAACACTCCATGCCAAAAACCTGCGTGATTTTGGAACTCACCTTTTTCAGCCAACCCCAAGATCCAGAGGGAGTCATCTTGGTATTGGCAATGGCTTGCAAACTTCTCTGCTGGCCTCTTCATTGATTTTCCAGGAAAGTTGGCATGGAAATTGCAAATGGTGATCACATGATTGCAGGCCATAAATGTAAAAGATTTGCCAAGCACTTGGATTGCAATCTTGTGACTTCAAGAACGTTGCAATGGCTGTAACTTTGGGGACGTGTCATAAGTCTCTGTTCAGCACCATCATAATTTCAAACGTTTATTAAGCAAGGACTATCAGAAGTTTGGTGATTTTGTGCAGAATATTGGTATATGAACAGAAAATAGTTTGATATTACCTTGAAAGGACCCTAAACGCCTTCAGGCCTGCCATATAGCATATAGTGTTATGGGAAATAGTAGCATTGTGTTCCTCATTGATTTGGCCTCATATTAGATGATCACACATTCTATATTATTGCTGTTCAAATGTTTCTGTGGAGTAGAGGTTGCATTTTTTTGGGATTGTCCCTTATTCTCTTTCACCTAATGTCAGGGATCCAAGTAATACACCAATAATGAACAGAACACCGAGGCAGGTAAATTCCTCAAAGAATAGTTTTATTGGATATAACATATTGGCACAGGCTGGTGAGAAACAACTATGAAGGTTCTCGCAGTTTTCACCTAATGAAAAGTAAAAGTTTTCTCCTTTCCCCAAACCATCAGTCACATGCTGTAATCAAGGTGCTGTTTGGTTGCCTGGTAACTTCACTCCTCCTCTCCGGCCACCTGTGGGAATGTCCTTGGTTCTCAGAAGAAAGCATTTTGTTTTGGCTACAAAACCCCAGCCATCTTTATTCCCCCACCCCAACCCCCATCCCTCTGCTCCAGTATGGCATCACTGAAGCCACAAAATGGCCTCGGTCAGATCAGCTTCAGGGTTGACACCTGCCTTATGACAGCTTCATTTAATTTTGTGTTGTGTTGTGTTATGTTATTTATTTATTTATTGCATTTATTTTGTCCTTTTCATTCAAGAAGCTCAAGGTGATATATATCCTTACGATTGTATCGCTCACATTGCATCAAAATGAAAGTTGAACTTTTCCTAAGACCTTGTTGTGGATTAAATCATACTGGTACAGAAGAATTAAAACAATTTCCCAAAATCATTTTGTCCCTTTAAGCTACTGCAGTTTCTGGAGAGAAATATGGGGTGCAAATTAACTGAAACTTTTGGTGCAGGCTTTGGAAATGTTTTGCCTGGAACTTGTAACGTTCCTCCTATCTGCAAGCAGAGGACAAGTTAGGGATATTCATATACCAATCTGCATTGACTCTTTATCTTCTACTTGGCATCTCATTCAGAATTGCATCCTTAATATACACTTGCTTCTGGGATATCATCTCTTGCAAGCTCCTTAGAAGCTATTCTTAAGCAAAACTGCAAGAGATACCCAACCTGGCTTGCGCGTGGTGAATGTATTTAAGAATTTTCTTATAATAAAAGACTAATCAAAAGAAAAAGAAGTGCCAGAAAAAAGTTAAGAAATGAATAAATTACTTTTTTAAAATAGATAATTACAATTTCATTGTTCCCCCTCTTCTTAAATATTTTTCAGTCTCCATACCTCCTCCTTTAGTCCAAATGGTTCTCAGTTTTCAAATCCAACAATTCATTTTTTTAATTCAACAAAAAAGTCATATAAAGTTTCCATCTTTCAAAAAAGTTTTTGTTCTTTGTTCTCTCACTAGAATATTAACATCTGTTTGAAAAGTTTTGTCATTTCTGCAAATTCTGACATTTTCACAATCCCCTCCTCCACTGTGGGAATGCCATTATTCTTTCATCATTGTGCACACAATAAATCTTGCTGCAGTTACCATATACTGTTTCAGTCTGCTATGAATCTTTTCTAATTCATTGTCCATAAGTCCCAATAAAAGGCGTTCTGGTTTCTTAGCACCATTCACCTTTTAAGATCCTTTGCATCCTTTGCAATATGAATTTGTATCCAAAATTTTGTAGCTTTCTCACATGTCCATATGCATCCCGATGAGCCTGTGTTCCATCCCTATTCAGATGCTTAGCAACTGCCATGTGCCCACTCCTCCAAGGTCACACTGGGTTGTAATTGGGAAAAAATATCCCTTCGACTATTACAATCCCTAAGACACTTTCATTCAGGTGATGATGGTTTTTGTGTACATAGACAATTTTTAACATAAAACACTCAAACTTTCTTGCATTTCAATCTGCAATATTTTGAAGGAAAACCAGTATTTTAAATTGATATAAAGTTGTATGTTCTGAAATTTTGTAAATCAAGTCGGCTATGTTGATAGCCTGCTCTGTAGTCATAACTTGTTTTATTTATCACAGTAGGCCAAATTATGGAGCTGCAAACTTCTCGGTATTATCACATACTCTTTAGTATATTTTCAAAATAAATATATTAAATACATTATTTTAAGTTAAATGAATTGGATTCAAAACCAATAGTTTTGTTTCTTTAAGAGGTTTTGTAAAGCCCCTAAGTGGTGCAGTTCTTTTCTGGTATTTTCTTGTTGAATAGTTAAAATAATGAAACTTCACAAAGAAGTCAGTCAGCATACCTAAGCTGTTAGGTTTAAACTTTGTAGGAAGAAAGGAAATGATGGAATTGTAATGGAATGTCAGAGGAGACTGGATGAAATGGACAAGGAGGAGGGAGCCGCTGCTACCAGTTCTACTCAAGTAGATTTAAGTCTGACCGTTTCTGACCAATTCTTGTTAATCAATAAATAAATAAAGTAAGAAGACCATATGTGCATTGGTCTATGAAAACCTTTTGATTATCATTCTTTTTTAAATAATAGAATCTTCAAAATACTGGCATCAGTTAATTTGTTAAAAATACACTTCAATCGAATAACTTTCCTAGCATACTCTTTTCCAGATTCCATTGGCAATAATACCACGTATAAAACACGTTTTTTTGTTACATAAGTAGATGGCAAAAGTAGTAACTGAAATTATTTCTGTATATTTAATAAGATTTCTATAATAGGATAATCATCTGAAACTTTACTGGAACACTCGAATGCTATGCTTATGAATCAAGTACTGAAAATTGGACTAGACTTCGTGTGAGTTGCTTACAAATGTATGAATGAAAAAGCATATTCTAGGAAACAGTTTCTGAGCTATAGCTATTAAAATGTTCTTCTGGCAACTTTTTAGCGCATCAAAATGATTTTATTTCAAGACTAATAAAAACCATGTTGATCAATACGTTTTCCACAGATTGATTGATTTGGTTTAGGTATTGCCCAAATCCAGATCAATTCTGGGTGATTTAGTATAAGAACAAATAATCTTCTTTTGGCTGTTCCCATTAGGGGTCACCACAGCGAATAATCTTTTTCCACCTAACTCTATCCTTGGCATCCTCTACTCTCACTGTAATTGATTTCATGTCCTCTTTTAGCACATCCATATATTTCCTCTTTGGCCTTCCTCTTGCCTGGCAGCTCCATCTCCAACATCCTTCTACCAATATGGTCACTATCCCTCCTCTGCACATGTCCCAACCATCTCAATCTGGCCTCTCTGACCTTGTCCCCAAAACAGCCGACCTGAGCTGTCCCTCTGATGTGCTCATTCCT
>JAEANM010008438.1:0-17009 GCA_017656035.1 Myanophis thanlyinensis | reverse complement strand
TCTCTGGGGGAAGTTCATTCCATAGGGTGGGTGCTGCCACAGAGAAGGCCCGTACCCTCGGGGTTGTCAGACGACATTGTCCAGAAGATGGAACCCCAAGGAGGCCAACTCTGTGGGAACGCACCGGTCGGCTGGAGGCTGATGGAGGCAACAGGCGGTCCCATAAGTACCCGGGTCCCAAGCCATGGAGTGCTTTGAAGATGAGAACCACCACCTTGAATTGCACCCAGAAGGCCACAGATAGCCAGTGCAGTTCGCACAGGAGAGGTGTTACATGGGAGCTCCTAGGAGCTCCCGTAATTACCTGCGCAGCTGCATATAGTCAAATCTGGCTTGTGGGCCTGTCCTGGTCTATCCAATGGAAAGAGGAAAGATCACACAGCATAGCTTTCACCAGGTGTACCCAGTGCGAAGAGGAAAAATTAAGCCAATGTACCATCAGCTGGGTCTACCCAATGCGAAGAGGAAACATGACAGCAATTTGGAGAGTGGCATCAAGTTGGCCACATCCATTCGGTTGGCCACACCCATTCAGTTGGCCACATGCACCCAGTTGGCCATACCCACCCAATCATCCACACTTGCCTGGCCATTCAAGGTCAACCACAACCCTGATGCAGCCCTCAATGAAATTGAGGTTGACAACCCTGGTCTAAAATATTGTGCTTTTTGTAATCAGAAAGTCATATTCTCAATTAAATGGAAACAATTCATGCCTCACAATTTAAAGCATTTCATGACTTTCAGTTATGACAGGAATGAGGATGTGGGGAGAGAGAAAGGAGGGAGGGAGGGGAGGACAGAAAGAGAGAGTGTGGTTTGGACACATACTAGAAGTTGATTTGGTGTGCCTTATCAACCCTTAGTAGAAATTCTAGGAATTATACTTTTGACACTTCTGAAGGACATTTCTTATTTGGCTGTTCCCATTAGGGGTCGCCACAGCAAATAATCTGTTTCCACCTAACTCTATCCTTAGCACCCTCTATTCTCGCCTCAATTAACTTCATGTCCTCTTTTAGCATATTCATATATCTCCTCTTTGGCCTTCCTCTTGACCTTTTGCCTGGCAGCTCCATCTCCAACATCCTTCTACCAATATAACCACTGTCCCTCCTCTGCACATGTCCAAACCATCTCAATCTGGCCTCTCTGACCTTGTCCCAAAAATAGCCAACCTGAGCTATCCCTCTGATGTGCTCATTCTTAATCCTGTCCATCCGGGTCACTCCTAAAGAGAACTTCAACAACCTCATTTCTGCTACCTCCATCTCTGCCTCTTATCTTTTCCTCCTGGCTACAGTCTCTAACTCATACAGCATAGCTGGTCTCACTACTATCTTGTACCCTTTCCTTTGATTCTTGCTGACACTCTTCTGTCACACAACACTCCTGACACCTTTCTACACCCATTCCAACTTGCCTGCACTCGCATCTTCACCTCTTTTCCACACTCCCTGTCACACTGGACTGTTGACCCCAAATACTTAAACTCCTACACCATCTTGACCTCAGCTCCCTGTAACCTCACTGTTCCACTTCTGTCCCTTTCATTCATACAATGTATTCTGTCTTACTATGACTGACTTTTATTCCTCTTCTTTCCAGAGAGACCTCCACATTTCCAGGTGTTCCTCCACCTCTTCTCTGCTCTCACTACAGATCACAATGTCATCCACAAACATAATTGATCATGGAGATTACTGTCTGACCTCATCTGTCAACCTGTCCATCACCATAGCAAACAAAAAGGGACTCAGAGCCAATCCTTGATGTGGCCCCACCTCCACTTGAACTCCTTTGTCTGACCTACAGCACTTCTCACTACTGTTGTACTCCTCTCATACATATCCTGGACTATTCTGATGTATTTCTCTGCAACTTCTGACATCCTCATACAGTACCATAGCTCCTCTCTCAGCACTCTCTCGTACACTTTCTCTAAATTCACAAAGATGCAACGTAGCTCCTTCTGATCATCTCTATACTTCTCCATTAACATTCTCAGAGCAAAAATTGCATCAGTAACGCTCTTTCTGGGCATGAAGCCATACTGCTGCTCACAAATATCTACTTCCTTTCTTAGCCTAGGTTCCATTACTCTTTCCCATAGCTTCATTGTATGGCTCATCAACTTTATACCTCTGTAGTTGCTACAACTCTGCACATCATTTATTTTATTTATTATTTATTAACAGGATTTATATACCGCCCCCTCTCCCAGGGGACTCGGGGCGGTATACAGCCAGATAAAAACACATATGTAAACAATTTAAAATCTAGTTAAAATTAATTAAATAAAGGCTGATTGAGATTATAAAATTAAGCAATTAAAATTCGACATTTAAGAAACCACAATTAAAATAAATGAAATTTAAAATTTAAAAATTTAAAATTTAGAAGTTAAGCAATTTAAAATTTAAGCCCTGAAGTATTAAGGTATTAGGCCAGACCAGCTAGCTGGAAAAGGTGGGTTTTTAATGCACGCCGGAAGGCCCGGAGGTCTGTAATGGTCCAAATCTCAGGGGGCAATTTGTTCCATAAGGAGGGCACAGCCACAGAGAAGGCTCGTACCCTCAGGGCTGTCAGGCGACATTGACCCGACAATGGAACCCCGAGGAGGCCTGTGGGAATGCACCGGTCAATTGGAGGCTGATGGTAGCAACAGGCGGCCCCGTAAGTACCCGGGTCCCAAGCCATGGAGCACTTTAAAGGTAAGTACCAACACCTTGAATTGCACCCAAAAAGCCACAGGAAGCCAGTGCAGCTCATGCAGGAAAGGTGTAACATGGGAGCTCTGAGGAGCTCCCATAATTACCCGCATGTAATTATTCTGTACTAACTGTAGCCTCTGGATGCTCTTCAAGGGAAGCCCCATGTAGAAAGCATTGGCATAATCTAGACAGAAAGTAACAAGGGCAGAAGTGACTGTGCGAAGGGCGCCCCAATCCAGAAAGGGCCACAATTTGGCAATCGTACGGACCTGATAAAAGCCCCCCCTGGAGACGGCTGCAATATGTTCATCACCCTTGTTCTTAAAGATCGGCACTAGAACACTCCTCCATTCCTTGGGCATCTTCTCATTCTCTAAAATCCTGTTGAATAAATTAGATAGAAACTCCACTGCTGTCTCTCCTAGACACTGCCACACCTCCACAAGTATGTCATCCAAACCAACAGCCTTTCTACTCTTAATTGTCCTCAGAGCCTTCCTCACATCATCCTTTCTAATCTTTGCTACTTCCAGATCTACAATATTCACCTCTTCCCCTCATCTTTACCTCTCATTCTCCTCATCAGTTACTCAAAATACTCCTTCCATCTTCTCTGCACATTCTCCTCACTTGTTAGCACCTTTCCATCTCTGTCTTTAATCACCCTTATCTGTTGAATATCCTTCCCATCTCTATCTCTCTGTCTCACTAATCTGTACAAGTCCTTCTCACCTTTCCTCATGTCTAACCTGGCATACAACTCATCATATGCTTTCTATTTGGCCATTGCCACTTCCCTGCTCACTCTATGCTGCAAAACTTCTGAAGGACACTGAGTTTCTGGTTTTTCTTTGAAGACTTTTTTCTTCTCACTGAAGAAACTTCTTCAGAATCCATTCCCACCATCCAGTCAGAGCTGAAGAAGCTTCTTGGATGAGAAATCAAATGTCTTCAAAGAAAAACCAGACCGTCCAGTTGCCTCTTGAAAAAAGCACCTTTGGGACATCCATGACCTGGATGACTGAGAGTCTCCATAGAGTTTGAGAAAAGTTATCTAGTAATGGTCCTCTGATTATGAACATGGAAAAGCTGGGTACCACTTTGTATTTGTTTTGCAACATGAAAATATTATCTAGACGTGTCTTATTTTCAAATAATTTCCCCATAAAGCCTACTAATGTTGATTCATGAAGCCTCCCATACAGGCATATCTAGTTATTTGGAAATTTTGCTTGTAGCTCTTGTGCTTGTTCGCTTGTCTGTTACTTCCTTGTGCTAAAATAGCTGCATCATAATTAAGAGCCTTTTCTCACTTAGATACTAAAGAATTGTATCTAGAATCTGATTTAATAAAATATTCAAACTTTCATAGTTTCTTTTCTATTCTTCTTTGGGAAGCTGGTTTAAGTATTATTTCTGCAGAAATGTATTAGTAGTTAGTCTATGTTACATAAATTTTCAGCTGTTCTTGACTGTAAGAACATGTTTGTTTGATTTAACTTCCAATGATATTTTTAAATCTTATGGTCCATACAGGTTGCTAACAATGTACATTTTAATTGTGACCTGAAACTGAATTTTAGTATGTTACTGTATCAGTTTTTTGATGTTGTACTTTATTGTTTTGCATTGTATCTAGTGACAGGCAAATGAAAAAATTATTACCACAAATCTTCACCTACTACCAATAAGCTGGTCTTGATTTTAAAACAGGGAACTATGGGAACTCGTAGAAGCTTTGAAGGGGTTCCTCAAATGTACAGATGTTTCTCTTAAAATAATGCTCCATATGGAAAAGATTGTCTGAAGACAACTTGAAAACCATCGAACTAGACAGATATTTCTATGCAAAACTCCACATCTGTCTTATAGACAATTTTCCTTTCTCATTGACTTTGAAATATTACTCCCATAGTCATAATAGATTATAAAATTGTTGGCAAGCCTGGCATAAGTAGGTGACATCCTTGATGAGAGCCCATTTCTTCTTGATATTAGTGATCTGATATCAATGAATATCATAAGTTAATTAGCATTACCTAGAATACTGCAGAGCAATAGTTCATTAAACCATGATAATTTAGATACTTAATTATTAGCTGCTGGACCTTCACTGGGTAACTGGACAAGTTACCACCTTTATCCACTTCATCTGGAAAGCCTTCCCATGCTACTTGTAGTAATAAATAGAAGAGAGCTTATTTGGTATATGAAAAGTCTACCAGCATGAAAAAACCCTATGTCTGTCATGTTAAGTTAGCATTTAATACATTTCCAGGGCTTTCTGTTTCCAACAGTCCAGAAGAGTACATTCTTAGTGCCAAATCTGGTTCATTTCAGAGATAAAGAAACATTAGATAGCTTCAAGGCAAACACTTTGAACTGACATTGTATATTTTATGTAAGTGTAAGATTCAGCATGGGGCATTTCTACCATTATTTGAAATAAAGCAGGCCATGATGGGTGCTAAGCTCACACTTTCTGTACTCCTGACATGTCATCTGGAACAATCAAGAACCACTGTGATACTATAGTTGTGATGTTGAATTAAAACCATGGATCCAAGTTTATCCTCAGTCATGGAAGTTTGAGAGGTAGCTTTTAGTCAGACACTCTTTCATTTCAATCTATGTCATAGGTTAGTTATTATGGGGAAAATTGAGGAGACTTGAGCTCCAGATGGAAAGGTAGCATATACATTTAATCAGGAAATAGATAGCTCCCAAGGCACTTTTCTGAGGTATGTTTGTGTCGTGATCACTATTTTTATTGTGGCATTTTGAGGGTTTCCTCAAAGTGATACATTATAAGAAGGTTATAGTTTCTGCTTACAGAAAGTAGCTGTGGTTAACTCAAACTGAATTACTCTGAACAGCCCCCCCCTCCCAATTTTATCTTTTAGAATGGCTAGCCGATGGAGGGTGAGCAGTATTGCTATCATAAGACATTGGCAGATGTGATAGCATGGTGGAAGAAGAAGATTCGATCTTCTATAGAATAAGTTCCTTTGGTATATGAGTGACATAAGCCAAAAAAATGTTCTTTGGCTAAAGTGCTGGACTTCTAATGTAGCATTCTCTGTAATGACCTGTATGACATTAATAGGCTATTTCCTTACAAGAGGATTGCAGAATTGAATTGTTATTTATGATTCCTCCTTATCAACCATTGGAGGTATTTGTGACAGCTTGCAATCCAAGCCTTAATATAATGAACAATGTAAAAGCATAAAATCTATTACAAAAAAGCATATAATCTTACAAAAATAATTGGTGCTACATCTCAAAACACTTCTCAGAATTTAACAATGACAATAACTCAAAAGCCCCTCCTATCAATAAATAAGACATTAGTTATAAGTCTTCAGTAAATTAGAAGGAAGCCAAACAAATAGGGCACATGAAGAATATTCTTCAAATGTGGAACATTATAGCAAAGGCCACATTGTCCCTCTTTCTTACTGGGAAAAATCTTGAATTAGTACAATTCCTACAATTAGTAAACACCAGTGATGAAATTCAAATTTTTTTACCACTAGTTTGCCCCAATAGTGAGGGCGTGTGTATGTATGTACAGGGCGAGGCTTCCGTGCGTGCACATGGCTCCATTGCGGGGCACGGCTTCCACGCATGTGTGCGGCTTCTGTCATGTGGTGAAGGTCAATCGAACAGCCTTTCGGGGCCTGCTCCACTCTATCTCTGCTCTCCAGGGTACGGCTGCTTCTCTGTGCTGCTGCTGTTGCTGAGAGAGGCAGAGAGCCACCAATTTAGCAGCCCTGAGCAGCTGCTTTGGGTTCTCTAAGTCCCATCCAAAAAGTGCTGCAGGCGGATGAGAGAAATAGCATTCAAAATGGCGGCTGCTTCTCTGTACTGCCTGCAGCGCTTTCCAGGTGGGACTTAGAGAACCCAAAGCAGTGGCTCACAGCTGCCAAATTGTGAAGATGCCTTCTCTCTGCTGCCTGCTGCTCTTGCTGGGAGAGCCACCAATTTAGCAGCTGTGAGCCACTTAGGTGGGTTCTCTAAGTCCCACCCAGTGCTGTAGGAGGACTGGATTACAATTATGTGATCTCAAGTAAGTGCCTGATCTGGGTAGAAAACAAGCAACATCCTATGTTAATACAAAGTTTAATGCCAAATTTTATATACTGTAGGTACATTTAATCTACAATCAACAATCTATAATTGACAGCCATTTCTATTTACTATCCTGGAAATTTAACT
The DNA here is from genome assembly GCA_017656035.1 of Myanophis thanlyinensis. Classification (NCBI taxonomy): domain Eukaryota; kingdom Metazoa; phylum Chordata; class Lepidosauria; order Squamata; family Homalopsidae; genus Myanophis; species Myanophis thanlyinensis. The sequence goes on along the minus strand of JAEANM010008438.1, from coordinate 10,074 downwards.
CTGGTGTTAGATCTTGTATTATCATGTTATTTATTCCCTTGTACTTTTTATTATTAGTTGACTAATAACAATACAATAATATAAATAGCTTTTATACTGGGAAAAGCAATTTACTATTAAACAATGGGGTGTAAATTTAGAAATAAAAATGTCAAATGGTCACCATGATTATGCCCTCCCTAGTCCTGCCCCCCCATCCCACCGGCCCTCCAAGGTCAACACAACCTTGATGCAGACCTCAGTGAAATCTAGTTTGACACCCGTGTTCTATGATGAAATCTCTGGATAAAATGGATATAGATTTCTTATGTATTTTGTAAAAGGAACTCATACACATCCTTGATAGATGATATTGTCCCACAGAAATATCCACAGTAAAAATAGAAAAAGGTTGGAGATGCTCTTAAATGATTGAAGCCCTTTCCTAGGGTGACCGTGGTTGCCATCTCATCCATTCCTATTCTCTCAGTCACTGGGGCAGTAAAATGGATCTGATTTCTGTTTTATCTTTTCATTTATTATCTGCAGGATCTAAGCAAACCACTTGACATTTTCCTTTAACATCTCCCCATGGCAGGGTTCACTATTCTAGTTCTCATGAGCTGTTAAGCCAGTGGTGGAATTCAATTTTTTTTACTATCAGTTCTGTGGGCAGTTTCTGTAAGCAGAGCAATAAAGATTAGGCTAGAAACAACACCAGAATGTTTTTTTCTGCCTTCCTTATAGGATTAAACCTCTAAAGTGGAAAAAAAACAAAAGGAGATTTCTTCTAACAACCAGTTCTGTGAACTGCTTAGAAAATTTACTACCGGTTCTAGTGAACCTGTTAGAACCTGCTGAATTTCATGTCTTGTGTTAAGCTATTCATTTTAATGACTGAAGGAACTTATTCTTATATACCTGATTCCTTTCCTTCCATTTTTGTCTCCATAGATAGGAAAAGAGATATACTCATTTTCAAATATTCATAAATCAATGGCTTTTGGAAATGGAAGACTTCATATCACTATTATTTTAAAATTGTAATAGAAAAAAAAAATCCCGAGTTTTAATACTTGGGAGATATAAATGTGACAAATCTGGCCTTGCTATGAATTCTGGTTTTCATAAAAGGCTACTTAGAGACAAGGTAACTTTAGATCTAGGGAATATGTAAAAATGATTCTTTGTTAATAGGGTGAGCGCTTTACATCTGGATTAGGGTTAACTGACAGGAACCTGTCACCTTTTCTTCTCACAGATTCCACTAGAGAAACACTTTGTGCTGATCTGAAAAGGACAGAATTAGGTGCTCCATTTAAACTATTGATCTTAATAACCTATTCTTATAAATACCTACTTTGTGACATCAGTAAAAAGAAAAATAGTGACAACTTCTAACAATAGAAAATTGTTACCTTGTAACTGAAATATTTCAATGCGCATCTCAAAAATTCACCACGGTGGTGCTTGTATTTTATTATCCACATTTAAATGCCCAGAAAGAGTGATCATTTTTTCTTTGTTTTATCAGTTCTAATTAATTGAGCATACTCCACCTTTGATGTTTTTATGGTTTTATCAGACTTTTTGTTTTCTATCTATGATTCATTCCCCCTTTTACATATAAGAATGAAAGAGAGTGATCTCTTTAAATGTCCAGATGGGAACAGATACAAGATATGAAGTTAGTTTTAGGCTGAATTTAGGCAAGGAAAAGCATATTAATTGAAAATACTGTTATATTCTTAATTTAGCTAAGGTTAGAACAACATATACTGCAATTCCATTGTTTCTTAGTATTAAAACTTTATGCACTTAATTTGCTGTTTACCCAGACTGAATCACTTTTGTTATTCATTTGTTTAACTTGCATCCGTTTACTTGCAAGTTAAGTTTACTGTATTCCTCTCCTTTCATTCTGTCTTTACTCAATGATCCTGAAATTTAATTCTTCCTTTCCCTCCATATTTTGAAGAAAAATCCTATTCCAAAGTTGTTGTTTGCAATTCAAGAGAACCTTTGATAAGTTTTCTCTGGTATGGGTTATTATTTGGACAACCCCATAAAACAAACAATCTTCCCCCCCTCGAAAAACCCAAAGAAAATACAAACAAAGCATGCAAACTGATTGAATTCACTCAATTAATGCCACTTTTATTTACCATAAATACAAGGCTTAGGGTTAATTAAGACATTACACTGGCTGTTAGGTTATGTTTTTGTAGAAGTGGGCCTGAGTCTCAGAGTTTTGAGTATGCTTCCCAACATGCACATAAGATCTTTATGAACCAATACACAATACATATACATTAAATACACCATATTCATCTTTACAGTGTAAACTGAATCTTTAGACATCAAAGCAAAGTCATCAAACTTCTATGGGGAGTATGAGAAACCCTTGTGCTTTCCAGTATATCATCATCATCAACAACAACAACAACAACATCCTGAGTTATGCAGCTTTCCAAATTCTCTTGTCCAAGTTCATTAAATTACATGAAATTACATTTCATATAATTTAATAAACATGATTTTTGCTAAGGGTCCTCATTGTATTCACATTGGTTTACATACATGAAAGAAAAAAAAAAAAAGCTATAGTGAGTACAGAATGATTCTGAAACAAAGCTGAAAAAATTTATATCCATTTTAATTCTAAGATCATTTGCAACTATGATATGAAATGATTTTAGGGTTAGGTCAGTAAGAAAAAATAGAATTTTAGGGTAACTCATCTATAAATAAAATTTCTGAAGTGTAAATCTTTCTCTTTAAAATATTTAAAATGACATTTTATTTATTGACATCTATCTTGATTTCTTTATACAGTACTATATTCATATAAAATGAATATGTAGCTTCCATACCACAAAATAAACAAAGCTCTTGGATGTATTTTTTTTAAAATCCATACATTTGAATGTCTTTTTTGCAAATCGACCTTGTGAATAAAATTAAATAGTTTGTGAAAATGTCTTCCAGCACATTTTTTTAACCTCCCACTTCCCCTGAATGCATGGAAACACATAGCAAGGTTGTTTACATTTCTTTTACAGTGTCTGAGAATTATGCAGTAGATTGGTGCACATGAGTGTTGTCTTTGGGTATAGTTGTCATTTGCGCTCAGTGGGTTGCACACGATTCTGTCATGATTTGCCCTTCATGTTGTCCAATTCTCTCTCCTTTCCTTGATGACCTGCATATTAAACTTCACTGCTGTAAGACTCCAGATTTTGGTGGTGCCTTCCATTTGTCAGACTCATTATAGCCACTCAATTGCTCTTCTCTATCATATCTGCTCTCACTGAACTGCACTTGGCATCCCCTGAACAAATAGATACTTTTCAGATCAGAAGTCTTCAAGGTGGCTGTTTTTTCCCCATCAAAAGAAGCACATTCCGTATCATTTTAGAGACTGGAATAAATTTGAATACAAAGCTTGTTTTCTTGGCCCCTGAAAACTGGAACTGCAATAAACTTAATAGCAAAAAAAGAATGAAAAAAATGCCCTCTAAATGCAAAAAATAAATACATATGATCAGAGGTGAAAAACGTTAGGTCTCAGGGCATCAACTTCTCCAGAATTAGGTGCAGCCTGAAGGCCTTCTAAAATTTGCAACTAAGTTTCAATTTTAAATCACTAATTGCATGAAGAATAAACCTAGTTAGAATTACAGAGTGCATGTATTACACTGATACGGTTGCCCAATACAGATACATGACTCATAGCAGCTAGATTCATAAATTCACATGGTTGGGGGAGGGGCGTTTAGATGACACTCCAGGTTTATAAGAATCCTCTAAAGCATCTTCGCTGAGGACCATGCAGCTTCTGAAGGAAAAAACTTCTACTGAAGAGCTGACAACTTGTGGCAGCTTATTTCATTGGCTGGCAACTTATACCCTAAACACATTCTTCCTGGTATCTACCTGAACCTCCTTCCTTGTACTTTTAAGCAACTAGTACTGTTCTTGCCTGCTGAGGTAACAGAAAATAAATCCACTGGTTTTCTTCCTCTATAACAATACTTCATACATACATAAAGAGTGCTACTGTATTGCATTTTTTTCTATTCTGTAAGCTACACTTATCTAGCTGCTGTGACAGCTTCTCCCATGGCTTCATTTCTTGGTAGCCTTCTCTGTCCTTTTTGAACAATAGTGTCCAGAACTCAGGACAATATATCAAGTGAGGTCAGACCTTGGCAGTGTCAAACAATGTGATAAGAACTCTGGGTTTCTATTAATGTATCCCAAGTTAACACTTGCCTTTTAGTGGACACCTTGCACTGCACTCAGATTTCTATCCCAAGTTAACATTTGCCTTTTAGTGGACACCTTGCACTGCACTCAGATTTCTATCACATGCAATTTGGAAATTTTCACATGGGAGAAATTAGTATTATTTTTAGGATGATGATAGGGTAATTTTCCCTGAATGACATTGTCAAATGATAGTTGGTTTAGTTTAGTAATTAAGACATCAGACTAGAAACTGGGAGGCTGTGAGTTCTAGTTCACCTTAGGCACAAAGCCAATTGGGCCAGTCACTTTCTCTCAGCCTTAGGAAGGTGACAATATTAAATTGTGCTTATTTTCTCCTTTTGTGACTTAGGAAGCAGCACAACCTGCATCATCTATTTTGTTTCAAACAAGGTTTCTTCTATTATTTGTCTATTGTGAAATACTACTACTCGCTTCTTTTCTGAAGGTGGCTATTCCTTGTTCATGTGCATAGTGTGGAAAAAATGTGAGTGCTGCTTTCTATAGACCTATTTTATTCAAACCAGGACAAGGAGCTCCAGGAGTCAGTTCAGCTCTAGAAGAAGATACAGTATATTCTCTATACAGATCATGTCCCTAAACCTAGGTTTGCTAAATTACTATGTGTGCATCAATGTCATTAGTGTGTTGATGATACCCAATTATATCTTTTCATCCCAGGTCAACCAAATGAGGTTGTCCCACTGCCTGGAGGCTGTGCAAGTTGGTATTTGAGTCATGCAAATCTGGTGATATTCCATCTTTGACCTTGGATGAAATAATATTCCTCCTTCAAGGTTCCAGGCAATCTGGGGTTTCTCCTGAATTTGCACCTCTTTCTTGATGAGCAGGTATCAACTTTGCTCCAAAAGGCCTTTATACAACTCCATTTAGTGCACCATTTTCCTAGATTGAGGTGAGGATACTATTAGACAGTCACTCGTGCCCCAATCCCTTGCAGCTTAACTGTTGCAGTGCACACTACTTGTGGCTGCCCTTAAAAACATCTGAAATCTCAACTAGTCCAGAATGTGGTAGCATGAGCAGTAATGGACATGCCTTGGTATGCCCATATAACACCTCTGATTTGCAAGATATGCGGGATGCCAGTTTGCTTTCAAGTGTGATTCAAGGTGCTGCTTGTTACCTATAAAGCCATACGTGGCATAGGGCTTTATAGGGTTTTGTTATCTGAGGGACCACCTATCTTCCATAGCATCTGTCTAGCCAATTTGATCTAATAGAGTTGCCATGCTTTGGATTCTTTCAATTAATGCTACTATCATTAACCATAATGAAGATAGTTGTACAATTGAAATGATTTCCAATGTGTTTGAGGAAATCTGTTTGATAAAAGGTTTTGGAGACAAATTTAATTTAACTTATGGAAGAATGTACCTGACAAAGGGGGGAAATAGGCAGAATATGAAAAGAAGTAGATGCAGTAAAATGGTAATCTCTTGAAAAGTATAATAGGGGAAATAAAAGCCACTAATAAATTATATTTATGGTGGCCATTTACTCCTGCCCCCTAAAAGAGACAGAAAAGCACACTTATTTCTATAAATTATGCTTGTCTTAAATTATATGGAGAGGTGTACATTTAAACTTATTATAATTTAAATAAAAAAAATGTGTCTTGTCTAATAGGAAAGATTGACTGACCCAAGTTTGCAAAGTGTCCACGGCTTTGGTTCTCTGTGTTTTTGTTCCTTCTTCTTTAAAACAGATTTGAACAGAGAGCTCTTCAGATAGAAGACAACTGTCTGTACATGGCCACCCTAATGACATAGATCATAGTACAGCTAATTTAATGATTTTATACTGTTTTTAAATGTTATTATTGTATTGTACTATTTTTACTGGCTGTAAACCGCCCCGAGTCCTTAGGGAGATGGGGCGGTATATAAATACGATTAAAGATAAAGAAAGATAAAGATAAAAGATCTTTCTGTTCTTCAGAACTTTGCCCCTTGTGGGAACAAATGCCCTGGAGCTCAGTGTATCTTAACTTTGCCTCCCACAGACCTTTATTTTAGATCAATGTTGTTGACAAGAACTTTTCAAAGTTCTGTCTTCCCATCTGAAGTGAGTCTGCCCCCCTTATCATTGATCCAGACCAGATTGGTTTTATTAAAAACAGAAGTTACTCCCACGACATGTGGCGATTATTTAGCACTCTGAGATTTTTTTCCTTATAATGGTATTTCCCTGTAAATACCATGAAGCACTGTTAGCCCTCAGTCTGTACACAGAAAGTGCAGGCAAGCCTGTAGAATTAAAGAGCTATTTGTAGCATACTGGATTGAAGTCTGCTCTGCACTTACTTTGTTTTACTCATCAAGATGGAAAAAACAGATGCAATTGCGACCAGATGATTCAATGGTCAACATAAGGAAGCAACTGATTGAAAGACAGTAGGTTTGGTTGGAGAAGAATAGGCTTTTAAACCAGGAAGAAAGAACATCCAGCTTACATGTACATGGTGCCATGTAGTGATCAGAAAGTCTATTTCTGTGTGTGCATGGGTGTACACATGTTTCTTTGATTTATTTAAATATTTTAGGCACAGGCCTCCTTCAAGATGGATTACAAGAATAAAATAGATTAAAGTCATCATTTTAAAGAAAGCAATGAAAGCTTGATTTCAAAGACATGGCCAAAAATATATCCATGCAATCTGGACAGAAAACCCATAAAACATTTCAGAACTATCAAAACCAGCAGCACGGAACTAAATCCAAAATCTAATCATGCTTTTAAGTTCTGCTTTGGGATCTTTAGCAGCCAACTGCAATCCAATTCACAAAGAATTGAGGACCCCATCTATAGTCTGCCATCTTCTTTTAAGATTATAAATGTTGACAGTGGTGGAACTCAATCAGTTTTGCTACCAGTTCGGTTCGGTGCACATAAGCTTTGCGCGCACACGTGCACTACACATGTGCCTGCAACAACCACACTGCTGCGCAGTTTCTAAATTGCTTGGTTTTGCTTACTGGAGGCAGCCTGGGTGATTGGGAAGGCTGTGGAGGTGTTTTGCACGATTCAGGTGAGTAAAAAAGGAAAAAAATGGAGGGGATATAGAACAGGAAAGAGCAGGGCAGGTGGGAGGGCCAAATGTTGCCACAACAGATGCAATCAGGCTGCATTTCACCACTGAATGTGCAGCTTCTACAAGTCAACTTCATTCATGAACAGATTATTTTAAAGGCTGTTCGCACTTGGTATGCCTAAAATGGGCCTGTGACAAAATGATCTCACCAGTCTTTCTCTGCTTTAAAGTAGTAGAAAGGCTGTATTTCTACCATATTGAAGCAGTGCACTGTCCAAATTGGAACTTGCCTGCAAATGGATGCAAAACTATACCTTGTTTCCTGAGTCTCATTCCTTGTGATGGTATTGAAGAATGTAGTTGGCCGAGATATCTCAACAATTGCCTCTTTTTGTTGGAATTCTTTCAGCTTAATTCTACTAGATCAGTGAAAAGAAATAATTGAGATTTAGAAGATTCTCATATGTGTTAGTAGATACTTAATTTCTTCACTTACAATTGGGCAACCAAAAACAGGCACTTTTCAGTTTGAGTGCTGCTCCCAGCTACCCCTAGCCCTCCCTTCCTACTTTAACTTACCTGCGGTTGCGTAAGCATTTCACTGCATATCGTACCCATGTATGATTGTGTATGTGACCAATAAAATTTGGAATTGAAATTGGAATTGAATTGAATTGAATTGCTTTTGCAAACTGTTGAATGGTTCAAGATTATTTCAAAGAGGAAAAGTGTTTGTTTACCTCATCTTTTGATCATTAACATTGGCGTACGAGATCACAGCCATCTTTTTATGCCAGAGCAATAGAAGCATAGGAAGCTTGATGCTTGAAGAATGGGTATGGGAATGACAACATTTGTCTTATAATTAGTATTAAAAATTTTAAACAAGAAGATAAATACTAACACAAACTAATAGAAAGGAAGAAAAAAGGAAGGGAAAGATTTCTGCTATACATTTTCCCCTGCAATCTAGTACATATTCCATGTTCCATAGCTCAGTCCCAAGTCTAGTTTTGCTATTTAGAATTAAAGTGAGGAGTCCTTGGTGCTCTTTGGTTGTTTGGTTGTTTTCTTGCAGATGTTTCATTACCCAAACTTAGTAACATCAGCTGATGATTTTATCTGGTTCAAAGAGCGCCAAGGACTCCTCGTTTCAACCCCGAGCTCCAAATATTCTCCTTGATCAGAAGAAATAAGAGTCCCTGCCTCCAGAGAATTTGATTTCCCATGTCATTAAGATTAAAATCTTCACTTTGAATTTGGGAACTAAATCCAAGAATTTAAACCAATCCTGCATATCATCTCAACAACTATTGGGGAACATTTGATTTACTACTAATAAAATGTGGGCTGGGTAGAAAGAAGAAAAAAGTTCAGTACTATAATTTGATCACTAAATTGGATCCTGGTATTTTTTGCCTAGGTATTTAGGTTGAGGATGATCAATATTGCAGTTGGAAGGAGTGAGCATGCATTTTTTTTAATGAAGACAAAGCTTCAAGAAAGAAACTCACCATTTAGATGCAGTGTAGTATATCTGACTGCAACAGAGAAAAAACATTCAGTTAAACATGTACTGTATAATGTGTAAAAAATATTTTTAACCATTCAAAATTCAGTTCAATAATTGCAGAAATTCACATAAATTCTATGTTCTTATACAATAAAGGATTAAATTAAATAATTTAATAATTTAATTTAATTCATGTACAACATGAAAAAAAAACCCCCCTGCACACTAACAGCTTTGTGGGTTTTAGTTTTTATGGTTTTACAAAAATAACAATCTGCTCATAAAAACTGCACATTTATTCTCCTCATCATCTAGCCTCATTTCAATGGAGGAATATATTTTTCAGCAATTACATACAGTACTTTTGACCTCAATTACTACCAAATTTCTGTTGCTAAGTGGTTGTTAAGTGAATCATACCTCATTTTATGAACAGGAAGAACTGCAACCAAGACAATGGGGAGATAAAAGAACTTTGAGTCCAGGCCAGAACTGTAACCTGACACAGTGTCTCAGACAAGAGTCTCACCAATTACAGGAAAATAAATGGAGGGAGGAGGTACACATTCAGACTTGCAAAATTCTTTTTACTGTAACCTTATAATAAAAGTACTATTCATAACTTTATAAATTTCTAACTTTAGTTTCTTAGTTTGGTCTACTTTAAAGGGCTGGCAGGTAAGAGATGTATCCCCACATCTCTTATCTTACCACTTACAGGTAAGTGACTATCCTCTTTAAGAGCTATGGAAGCATGTCTTTTAGACACTGTCCTCCTCATCTGGAATAATATTCCCCTGATGTTCAATTGGCTCTTCGCCTGTTCTTTAGAAAACTGGTGACTATTGCATTGTTTCACCAAGCCAGAAATGGTTTTGTCTATCTTTCTGGTTGATGGTTTGATTGATTGAAGATGATGATGTTGATGATAATGATGATGATGATCACCATCATCATCATGACAACCTTGGTGAGTATTTTTGAAATTGTTCTATTTTGGGCTGGACAGTGGAAGCATCTCTTCATCACTTTTACAGCGTAAGAAAGGAGATTCAGATCAGTCATTCACTCTGTTTGGGAATGAGCTAAACCTGATATACACCACTGTTAATATACATAGACTGTTAGTAGAATACTTCTAATACTTGCTTATTTCCTCCTCTTGATTCATGCTGTCATGCTGATTACACTGTGTAACAAATTTTCAAAAAAATTCTGTTTCTGGTTTCAAATTATTGATTTCTGGTTAATTGAGCAG
>JAEANM010008437.1:0-17010 GCA_017656035.1 Myanophis thanlyinensis | reverse complement strand
GGTGCCTGCTAATGCAGATAATCACCTCAAAGGCTGTTCCCTGTACAATTTTTCCCAGGCTGTTGGCCAGGGCAATTTGGTCTCTAAATTAATAAATACTTGGGCAACACTGGGTTATCACCTAATAATGAAATAAATATGGGAAATTTACTTTGATTGATCTTAACTATAAAATACTGATGAATGTGCTCTTAAATCTCATAGTCTGTAATGACGAGAGTTACAGAACAGGGTTAGTTGGGGATGGATGGTGAGGAAGTAGACTTTATCTATCCATCCATCCATCATCTATCTGATTATACATACTCTGAGAAATTCCTAATCGTATGTGCTTGGTTTGTGCAACACAGAGTTCTAATGGTTAAGGTCTAGTGATTAAGGCCTCAGGAAAGCAAGAGATTGTGAGTTCTAGTCCTGCTTTAAATAATGAAAAGCCAACTGGTTGACTTTAAGCCAGTCGCACTCTCTTAGCCCAGGATGATTTTGGGTCCAGTCACTTTCTCAGCCCAGGATGTCAGGCTTGGGCAACAAGCTGATTGATCAGTTCCTATCACAACCAATGGATCAACTCTTGGTTAATCAGAAGAAAAAAAAGCGGAACCTGCACTTGTAGGAAAATACTAGGAAGAAAAAATGTGCTTCCTTTGTATAGTATATAGAAAATATAGATCTAGATTGTGATTAAATAGATCTTGTTCAATATCTTTGGCAAAGTTTTTTTTTATTATCGATTTCATTATTTCCTTTGTGCCACCATGCAGAAAGGTTGTAATTTGCACAGCTAGGATTGCAGCTCTATCGGGAGAAAAGTGGAAGACAGATATAGTCTCAAAACATCTGTGTATACCAGTTCGACTTACATTCAGAGGAATTTAAGAGTATATTTAAGAGTATTAGAATTGCAACCTGCATTTGAGATTTTAATCTGTATATGACTCAAACAAAATGTATTTTTTTATTATTAATTGCCTGTTGTTTTGTTTTCATGAAATCATTTCCATATCCTATTCTGTAGATAATCCCTTGGTTTTCTGATTTAAAATATATTGATTTCACTAATGTAAGACTTTCTGAGGACAAAATGGTATATTGGACATTTGTTATTTGGAGATCAAGACTAGGGTGGCAATTTTCCTTTATTAAGCATGCTTGGGACAAAGCTGGCCCCTAGAAAAGGTCATCAGATATATTTCAGAACTGGCATGCAGGATAATACTGAGGCCAGGAGGTAGTAATTGTTTCTTGTACAGAAATGCAGAGAAAATGTTGATGAAGGAATGCAGGTACCACTGACAGAACCATTATGAAATAATACAAAGGACAACTCAGTTGTAGGAAAGGAAGTAGCATTATAAAGAAATTAAAAATAAACCTTCTTTGATTCTGTGTGATTTAAGAGGGGGAAACTTCTAATGTTTTATAATTATTTCCTATCATAACAGAGTTCTAGTCGTCCTTATACGTTAGTTCCTGTTCCCTGACCTGGCTGATACTCTGAGGTCCTCTTCCCTTATTGACATGGAAGTAACTCTTCCATATAAAAAATGGAGAATTCTGAATGTCTGAATGTATTTAAATACATTTAAATAATTTAATTTAAATAAATTTAAATTTCAAATGGCTGGATTTATTAGAATATTTTACGGAGCAGTGTCCTTTGCAAATGGAGATATGGCAATAGGTGTTGAAAAACAAATTGAATAGAATAGTTCAGAAGGAAAAGAAGGCAACAATACAAAGAAGATTTTTTGGGGCAGGGGGATGCAATGCTATCCTGCATAAGTCTTTGGCCCATCTTGGTTTTTCTGTAGGAGAAGAATAAAACAGTCTGAAGTGATCCAAACATAAACTTTCAGTGGGATTATAATCATTCTTGCCTACTGGATATTGTTTGTTTTTCAACATTTAAGATTACCTTGATGTTTGTATGCCTTACATTGGTTATGATGATTATGATAATTTAACAACTCAGGGTGATATATTAAATTAACTTTAAAGTTTTAACAAAAGTCACTCTTTGAATAATGCCCAGGAAAGTTAGAAAAAGAAAAAATAGCAGTTCTGTCTGTCTTTCTGTCTTATTAACTAGCTGTTAAGTCTAATGCTGTATTCATTTAAAATTTATTAAGATACAGTGTAAAGATAATTTATTCTTTCTACAACCTGTTTAATTATAAAATAATCAATTACCCATTAATTTAGGAAAGAGAAGTAACTTAGGACATATTCTCAGCCTTCGGTTGAAAGCAAATTTTACTTCTTCATCTGTTTCCTAAGAGACCGAAAGATAATTAAGCTAGACAATCTATTATTGACATTTACTATTTTATAAGAAAAGAAGGTCACGAGAAACCATACAACCATTAATTTTAATTTCTGGAGTGCATGAAGTCCGCTTTTGTGTAAATCCCGATTAAGCTCTCAACTTTCATCAATTTAAAGCATTATGGGCTGAAATGAATGTTGGGGTTTTAATATGCTTCTGTTGTTCTTTTTTCTCTCCCTACCCCCCACCCCATCCCTCTTCCAATCTGCTCCAGCTCTTCAGTGGCATATCTTCAACCTCCAGGGTCAGAGCAGATACAGTTTCCTAGAACAACATCACCTTGTAATTCCCAACAGCTCCAAGGACAACAGTGTGCAGGTGTGAAAATAGAACACTAGCAAATCAGTCCGCTCTTCTTCACTTAATTGGATTTAAAAAAAGAAAAGATCATTTTTGTACCAGTGCATTATAGCAGAGAATTAGAAGACAGTCGTGTTGATGCAGGGATTCAAGTGCTGCATTAAAAACTGAATTCTAGTCTTTAAGTATGAAAGGAGGCTTGTTGCTGCATCTCAGTCCGACCTATTTCCATGGGTTCCTGGGGTAAAATTGGGAACGTTATGTATATGGAGTTGAGGTATACAAAATAAACACAGGATATAAAGCTAAGGATAAATGTGGAAATGACATTGTATTGGCTTTAAATATGGACTTGGTTTAAACTCACTTAATTTTAAGTACATGATACAAAAGGATCGCATCTATTCCTGCATGCTAAAAAAAAGCTTCTTGCAAATGTCAGGGAATTGTCAGTATGCTTGATAACTGACTGTAGACCGGTGTTTGTTTGTTTTTTTGAGTAAAAGGCTTTTTGAAGAGAGACGAGGGCTTAAAAACATTTTTTTCCAGAACAAAAGGTGGTGAAATGGGGATTCTATCTATTGATTGTATCTTAAAAAAAAAAAAAAAGCAATATCCGATGATTCAATATTAGATGAGCTAAAAACCTGACTGTAGTCTGAAGGCACTAACCATGAAACTAAAGCTTAAATACTCTTGCAAAAGCAAGAGCAAGACCTCAGAGAGCTCTTTATGTCTAGGTGTGTGCTAATAACACACTTCAACAACAAAAGAGCAAATCAAACTAAAAGCCTGAGGTTTCAATAAAGGCAGATTTCTCCCAGATCCTCCCTAACAATAACAAGATAACTGAGTTGGACAGGCCTTAGAGGTCTTCTAGTCCAGGGGTGAGCAATTATGGCTCCTTCGTGATTCGTGTACTTCAATTCCCAGAATTCCTGAGCCAGCCATGCTGGCTCAGGAATTCTGGGAGTTGAAGTACACGAGTCATGAAGGAGCCATAATCGCCCACCCCTGTTCTAGTCCAACCCCCTGTTCAAGCAGGAAATCCTATACCAGCTTTGTAAAGTGACTTTTTGAGAGGAGGGAGGGAGAGGGAGGGAGAGAGGAGTCCTAGAAGACTCCTATGGTGAAGCTCCAAAGTATTTTGATCACACAGATATCTGATTTTCATTTTAACAATATGGTTAATAAAGGGGGAAAGAATACAACAAATATCACGTACTGTACTAGTTACATTTAGTAGTCCATTGGGAAATTTAAGTAAACACCAATGCAAATTATGAATGTGGGGAAAAATGTAAGCATACCCCTACGTTTATCACTACCTCAGATTAGAATCAGGTGCACCAGATCGGCTAAAAATGATTATAGCATTTGTCTGGACTTGTCTAGGTTTTCCTGCTTGAGCAGGGGATTAGACTAGAAGACATCCAAGGCCCTACAACTGGTATTTATTTAAGAACTACTTCCCCCCTGACACCCACCCACCCCAATTGCTCTCAACTCTGCTACAAAATCTTCCAAAGCAAACTGTGTTTATCTGCAGGCAAACACAGTTAGAGGGAACCACAGGAGTTAGAATCCAAAAGCTCTTAACTGCAAGTCTGACACTGGCAGAGCATTGAGCAGGGGCTTGATTGATAACCTCAACCTAAAGGTGGATTTGTGGAGGTTTTTCAGAAAGGCAAAGGAGAAATCTTAACACCTCTTTTTTCCAATCTTCTTTTGCAGCAGTAGCACCACCACCCAGTGGAGGAATGGTAATGATGCAGCTCAATATTCCCAATAATCCTCAGCCTCGGCCCCATTCCCCTCCTCAGTGGAAGCAGAATAAATATTATTGTGATCATCAAAGAGGGCAGAAATCTACAGAGTTTGGTTCATTGGAGAGTTGCCCGCAGGTATAACTTACCCTGTGTTTGGAGAACCTAGATATTTTCAGGAAGGGAAACCTCCCTTTGACAAGGCTGTTGTGGAATGTTTGTTATCCACACTGGATTTTTAGACATTGAAGGAAGGATGGAAGCATTATTCAGATAGGAAAGTCATTCTAGTTTTGGATCTAGGAAGGACCGAGTTTTCTGTAATTTAAATGCCATCCCCCACCCCAAGATATATTAAGGAAATAATCCAAGTCTGAAGTCCAGTACTGTAGGAAAATTAACAGGTTAATGAGATTAGGAGATTAATAGAGTTCTACAGTATGGATCCTTCTACATAGTATCCAGGAATGTGTAGAAATAGAGTGTTTTCCTCTTCATTTGTTTGTCACTTACGTTGATATTATGCCATATAGCTATAGGAAAGGAGAATCACGCTTTCAAGAAACTGCTAAGTGTGAGAGTTCAACAGGGTTACACATCACAGAATGATTTGTAC
The DNA here is from genome assembly GCA_017656035.1 of Myanophis thanlyinensis. Classification (NCBI taxonomy): domain Eukaryota; kingdom Metazoa; phylum Chordata; class Lepidosauria; order Squamata; family Homalopsidae; genus Myanophis; species Myanophis thanlyinensis. The sequence continues at coordinate 12,002 of JAEANM010008437.1, read as the reverse complement.
TGAGCGAAGATGATTTAAACGAGATTCCCAAGTGTATTAAAGGCATATTTTTTCCCCAGGCTCTGACAAAATTGTATATCTTCTCTCTGTTTCTGTTAAATTAACAGCTACAACATAGTCCACAAATAGGTAGCCCTGCCACATCTCCAGCCCAGTCACCGGCACCAACTCAGCTTTCAAACATGAAGAACATCCGTCCCACTTTAACATCTCTTCCTCTTGTGCCCCCATTCTCACGTCATTTCGTTCCTGGACAAGGTAAGAATTCCCATTTGCTACTAAATAACTGAATTATGCTTTATTACTACTTTTAAAATCTAAGTAGGAAGTTATGTTTTGTTTCTTTAAAAAAAAACTTTTGCTTTTCCATTGGTATTCCCATTCAACTGCCCACTAAGTAAGGACCTGACTTGGCATCAATTTATTTGCTATTTATTTGGGATTTATGAATTTTGAATAGTAATAAGTCACAGAGATTTTTACTTGTGTTATCAGAAGGGTCAAATCTATGTGTGTGTAACTTTTGCCTCCATACCTCTGGCGCTCTTTACATCCTCACTGACCATTGGCCGGACTTTGGTGGGTTTTTGTAGTTTTCTTGAAGTCTTTAAGGTTCAAGTTTACCACTTTATTATATTCTGTGTATTATATAGGAAACTTCCCCAACTGACAGCCTTTGGCTGAGAACAGATAGATGAGATTCTATGTAGCTTAAAGGGAGTCGGTTCCAAACCCCTTGTGAGTACGCAAGGACTTGAGCCTTATTCTTTTTTTGAGGCCCCTCCCCTACCTGGCTTTCCCAACATCATTTGATCAGCTGTTTATGAGTATACTTGGCTAACTTTGATTGACTTCATATGAGAGGGTTTACAATATTTGGTGTTGGCAATCCTGATTACAAGGTTTTGCATTTCTATCACATTATTTTGGGTCAAGGGTTTTGTTTTTTGTTTTGTTTTGGTGTTTTTTGTTTTTGTTTTTGCATATGAAGGTATCTTTGTACCCTATAGATTACCACGTAATCTCTGTACAATTATATATTTTATTTTACTTAGCCCTCTCTGCCCTGTGATCCCAGATCAAATTAAATTCCTTTATTTCATAGTTCTGCTGCGTTGGGGATTTTTTTTTAAATGAAAAGTTCCCTAAATTAAAAGATTTCTGCAAACTTTTGCTAAACATAGATCTTTAAGAGTACAAAATACTGTTTAATTTTTCAGTTACCCTTTCTTAACATAAATAGCATTGGTATTTGAATTTGCAATTATCTTGTTTCTGTGTACTTCTTCAGGAGATGCCAGATATCCCCTGCTGGGCCAGCCTTTGCAGTACAATCCTTCTCTGGCACATGGGCACATAGCAGGTCCACAGGTACGAAAAAAAGGCTTTCTTTTCTTTCTTCAGCAGGTTACCAAACAAAATAACACAAAATGTTATCATTGTTCAGTCTCTTAAATCATGTCCAATTCTTCGTAATCCCATGGACCATAGCACACCTGGCTCCCCAGCCCTCCTCTGTATCACAGAGTTTGCCCAAATTCATGTTCATTGTGTCGATGACACTATCTAACCACCTCATCTTCTGTTGTCCCTTTCTCCTTTTGCCTTCAGTCTTTCCCACCATCAGGGCCTTTTCCTACGAGTCCTCTCTTCTCATAAAGTGGCCCAAGTATTTGAGCTTCAGCTTCAGTATCAGTCCTTCCAAAGAACAGTTAAGGGTTGGTTTCCATTAGGATTGATTGATTGATTTGATCTCCTTGCAAATCTAAGGGACTCTCAAGTGTTTTCTCCATTTATAGCATAAAATATCTGTCAGAAAACATGATGAAAACTCTTAAACCCACAACAAATGGACAGACACAACCTTTCAACCAATAGTTTATTACCATCTTAAGCCAAGCCAAATCCAAAAATACTAGGGAATTCCTGGAATCTTGGCATTCAGACAAATCAGTCATCAAAAGACACATAGAGATAAACCACCTTTAGAAACCATTCAGAAGATATTTAAAAAAATGGAAACAAAAAAGACCAAAACACCTCCTTTTCAGCCGCCAACATTCAGATAAACGGAGATTAATACTAGACAATCAGGTAGAAAACAATATTCTAATTAAGGAACCACCAAGGAAGAAACTATTCTGCCATCAAAACTAGCAGTGCAAGTTATTACAGGTAGTCCTCCACTTACAACAGTTCATTTAGTGACCGATTGAAGTTACACAGCATTGAGAAAAGAGACTTATGACCATTTTTCACATTTATGACTGTTGAAACATCCCATGGTCACATGATCAAAATTCATTTGCTAAGCAACTGACTTATGATAATTGCAGTGTCCCAGGGTCATGTGATCATCTTTTGCGAACTTCTGACAAGCAAAATCAATGGGACAGCCATACTCACTTAACCAGGTTACTAACTTAACAGAAGTGATCCTTTTGGACACATGCACACAGGACTAGCATATGTATTTAGCAAGATATAGTTACGTTCATTATTAGAAGGTGGGGTTGTTTTAGATGTAAATGTGTGATAGTGTTCTATATCGATTACTTTGAGAAAAGTGATTTTTTTTTTTTTTAGAAAGTGGGTTTTTAGACATGCTGTGCATATCAGTTTCTCTTTAAAGTAAGTCTTGGATAATTGTCCCTTAAGTCTATAGAATGTGACTTAAACCTAAATCTAGTTAAACCTAGATTTGGAGATAAACAATCACAAAGGATCAAAGATGCTTACGTAATTGCCCATATTGAATTACCTACAACAAATCAGGAGCTTTGGTGTTATGCTATTTGGATATCATTAAAAACATTCCAGTGCAAAGAATACATGATTTGTTATTTATATTCCACCTTTCTGTCAATAGGACTTTGAAGGCAGGTAACAAAAACAACTAAAACGTAAGACCTTAAAATATCCCCCACAGGGAGATAAAAGATTTAATGCATGACATAGTTGGGAAATTAGAAAATGTTCAACAAGGGTCAATTAATTAAGATCTTAAAACGCAGGAAATAGACGAGACAATAGAAAAACCAGAGGAAAAGATAGAGCAGATTAATCAACAAATAAAACAAGAAGCAAAGAAGGAGAAGACAATAAAGACTTATAAATCAAATCAGGGAAAATACATACTAAGATACCAAAAAAATGGGATTGGATCATTTGAAGAGAAGATAGGGTCTTGGGCAGATAGGGGCTCTGGAGGTACAGCAGCAAAAGATAGTAGAGATGGAAGAAATATTTGGATTAAATAGGAAAGAGATAGACAGAGACAAAAACCCAAGGGAGGAGTATGGGAGGCAAATAAAAAAACAAATAAGAATCGAAATACTAAAATGGGCAAGAGATGATAGTTAAAAAGGAAATGCTTTCTAATATAAGATTGGCTTTATTAAGAGCTAGAATAGAGGTAGAAACAAGATAAACGGGGAATATTATAATATATATATATATAGTATACTAAAAGCAATAGCTAGATGTAAAGTTTTGATGTTGAAAGATGGTATCACTATGTATGTTTAAATATTGTGATTGTTATTAAGAATGGCTCACTAAAACACTGAACTAAATAATGAAGGAACACACTCTGATACCGATATGTATAATAACACAATTACATAAGTATGATTAATGTAACAAATATTAATATTACTCTTATTACTTGTATCAAAATGAATGATACCCAGATCCCTCACTGTTTATATAATGATACTGATGTATATTCAAACATTAAAAAAATACAAAAAAAAATACTTAACAGTTAAAATATGAAAAAGTTAAAAGCATAGCACTGTTTCATGAATTCAAATTACAGGGCGCTAGACCTCTTTCCAAGAACAAGCTGTAATATATGATTTAAATGGCTCCATTAAGATTTGATCATGTGGCAATCTTCATTCTTTGTGGTTGGAAAAAATGTATGTGGGAAGTAGAAGAAATATCACTCCCGATCACTGTTTTTGTGTACATGCATCTGAATTCTCTGTCTGTCTTCTCTCTCTCTCTCTCTCACTCTCTCTCTGACCCCCATCTCTATCACCCCACTCCTATTTTAGTGTCAGCCAGGAAACAGACATGGAAATAGAGGAAGAAAACCAGCTAAAAAGGCTGCTTCAGCTGATCTTGGTGCGGGAGAACCAGGCATGTAACTCACTGTCTGGTATAACTTTGTGATGCAAATGTAGCACTGTTGAAGTATATTATACCACTTTCTATTCTATGCCGCTCTGTAGGCATAACTATGATCTGGAGATGAATACAGCTTACGTTAGTAGTTCTTAACCTGTATGTTGCTCTCCCAAAATTAATTGACATGCATATTAAGGTGGGATACCATAGTAATATTAAGAAATTGAAATTTTATTTGGCCCAGGCATAATGATCCCCAGTTGTGTGATTGATTGGATTTAGTTGATTTGACCATCTATATTCCCTGAACAAGAGGGGGCAATTTTGACTTTAAGTGAATAGGTATTCTTTCTCATACCTTTGAGAGTCATCCCCTTCTTTCACCAGCTTCTGTTTCTTAGTGTCTATACCTTCTTTTTCCTGCTGACTTGCAGTGGCCTATCCTGGGCAATTCTGCTGCCTCAGTTGGTGCGCTCAATTGCACGTACTGTGACTGTGCAACAGTCTGCAACAGAGCATGACTTAAGGTATAGTCTTTCAAATATACAACCAAGCTTTGAAATCATCTATAAAATCAAATATTAATTTAATATAATAAATAGGCCACTGAGTTTTGGAATTTCCAGGTGGTCTCCAAGAAAGTGTCATGTAGATGTAGAACAAAGGGAGAGAGAACTGCTCAAGGGCATCCCATATAAGGCCACCCAAAGATTCGACCTCTCATTCTATGATTGACTGGACCTGTTTATTTGGAAAGCAGGAGAAACATAAAACAATGTCTCCCATTCCCAGTCCTCACAGATGGTCCAGAAGACTGCTGTAATCCACAGTATCAAAAGCTGCTAAGAGGACTAGTAGGAGAAGGATGGTTGCATTCTCACTATTCATGCCTTTCTGTATGTCATTAGAAAGCAAGACCAAGGTGGCTCCATTGCATATCCCAGCTTGATTGACAGTTTAGATAAGATAGTCCACTACTTACAGAGCCCTCTGTAATTGCCACTTTATTAAAGTTACTGAACTACCAGCTTCTTCGCAACTTGCCTCCAAAGAGGAGGTTGAATACAAGACAGTGGTTGCCCAATGTTGTTGGATCCGGGTTAGATTCTTTAAAGAGAAGATGGATATATTTTAAGGGAATTGGAAGCTCCCTCTTTTATAAAGAGGCATTTACTTCAGCTTGTACCCAACTCCCAGTTCTTTCCAATGCCGGTTAAATTAACCAGGCAGAGCAAGGGTGAAATTCACAAGTCCACTTACTGGAGACTCAACCCCTCTGTTCCACCCAACCAGCTTCCAACAATTTACAATTGAGGTATTGTAGATGGATAACGCTTTAAGCCATCCCTTCGTGGCAGTTAAGAATTTACCCATTTCAATAAAGTGAATGCTCTGAGTATATCTCAGTTTAGTTCCTACCATTAGAGAAAAAGCTAAGTAGCTGTTTCTTCTGGAATCTTTCCTCAACAGATGGACATTGTTACAACAGTGACAACAGTTAAAAAAAGACTCAGCAAAGCATATATTGTTACATTAAATTCTAGCTCCTTTAATAGTCACTTAATGCTTCATCTCGAACTTTAAGAAAGATGAAAGACACTGAATTATATTTCCCTAATTGTTAAAGTATGGCAACCCTGATGATTAGTCATGACCTTATGCTACAAGCCTCCATCAAATATATTTGAAAGTGGCTATCCTTGTTTGCCCTTTTCAAATCCCGAAATTGGAATAGTGATAGGTTGAGGAACAAATACAGTATTTTATTGCCAGACAATCACACAGTTCTGTACTTGAGCCACCCTTTAGTAAAAGCACCAATATATTACGTCTCCTAACAGCCATTTTAAATCCTGTGCTCTCCTTCAGTTATAGGAAAAGTTTTGGAAATTACTGAACTGCCAGAGGGAATCACTCGTGCAGAAGCTGAAAAATTGTTTGTGGAACTTCTTAAAGTTGGTGCCAAGATTCGGTGGCTACGAGACCCTCCATCGGTGCAGGTGCATCAGCCACATCAACACCACCATCGCTACTGTGGGAGTGGAGATAGCAACGTAAACACGGACCCCTCCAAACTTAGTGACTTGGCATCCACATATACAGTCCTGGCAACATTTCCCACCATGTCTGCAGCCCAAAACGCATTGAAGAAACAAAGTAACTCACTGAACAAGTTTAGGTTGAGAACAAGCAAGAAACATTACGACTTTCACATCCTGGAAAGAGCTAGTTCTCAGTAACAGTTAATGGCACTGAACATTCAGCCTTTATTACTTCCATGTCCTTATCTCTCTTCTACTTGATTGGCTTGATGTTTATGGGGTTGGGTTTTTTGTTTTTGTTTTTGGTTATTGTCTTCATAAAATCCCCTTGGATGTCAGACACCAGTAAAGTCTTTTAAGAACTAAACCCAGTGATCCCAGAGAAGATGCGGGGGGGGGGGGGGCGGAAGGGGGGGAGAAATTAAGTTCAATCATCAACTTACAAAACACGGCTGTGATAGGATAAAACGGACAGTCAGCCTTCTGAAATGAATGCTATTAAAGATCCCTTTTTGTAATACTTTTATTTTATATTTCCAAATTCTTGTACCAGATCCAAAGCTTTGTTGTACAGCAAACTTTTATTCGTGAGGAATAACCATATTCTTACCTGCATTTTGTAATCCCTTTGTATAAAGCCAGCACGCTTCTCTCAGTTTAAGTGCAGGGAACTGGGGTCGGAAAAGAAAGAGAGAAGAGCTCCAAGGGAATTACACTCTTTCTAGCCCAACATGCAAAAGGCAAAGAAATTAGCTGATTTTTTCCCTCCCTTTTCTTCTCCAAGATAACCAAGTCCTACAGTAACTACTGAAGACCTTCTCCACCCCTTCCCTTTCTAGATTCCTTTAGGAAATGTGAATGGTAACTGCCAATAAATTCTACTTTTGAGCATCTTGTTTCTATTCCAACAGAATAAATCTTAAAAAGGAAAAAAAAAACCCATCACCAATGATTTTAACTGGAATCCATTAATTTTCAGTTAACGGTTAAAAGGTGACTCTCCAAATGGTAAAAAGTTTGCACTTTAATTGTGTTCCCATCAATATGTTTATTTCTTTACTTTTTTTTTTTTTACTGTAAGAGTGATCACATTTGATAAGTGCTGGAAACTTCTTAAGTGGTTTAGATATGTTTTTTTTTTCATCAATTGTAGAGGATCACTGGACATCAAATGATTCATTGCACATATAAAGGAGACACCTTTTTCAATTTCTGTATAATTTGCAAGGCTGTACAATGTGTGCTGATGCAAGTTTGGGAAAAATAAATGTTTACAAATATACATTTTCTGGAGTGCTATTTTAAAGAAGACGAGTTCAGAACTGGTATGTTGGGAGATGGATCCTCACTGCAAAGGGTCATATATCTAATGATAGTTTGGTTATAAAGGTCAAAGATTTTAATGATTTACTATTGAGGTTGTGTTGTGCAGGTTTTCATGGGAGAGCTTCAGTCTGTTCACAAATTGAAGTCTTGCAGATGGGTTTAATACAAATGTGATATTTTAGATATTGGAATATATGTTGTAGATACAATAGAACATAGTAGAAACTCAGCTGTAATCATTGATTAATCATGGGAAGTCTGGTACAATCCAAATGTTTGCCATAAATTCCCATAAATTCTGGTCATTAACAATGCTAGTTGTGATTCTTGGAATCTGTGGTCTAAAATAACTGGAAATGTATGATTATTTGCCCTATACTAGGCCCTAGAACAGGTGTGGGCAAACTTTTTGACTCACGGGTCAAACTTTTTGACTCGCGGGCCACAATGACGGGCTCCCCCTCCCCCAGCCCCTCCACCCCCACCCTTACTCCTCCTCCCGCAGTCCCTCCTCCCCCGCGTGTCTTTGCAAGCATGGAATGCCAAATGCAGCAGCCATGGAGAAGAAGGTAAGAGGGCGGCGGGCAGGAGCGGGGGGCGGGCGGCGGGTGGATTTGGCTCCGCAGCAGCAATGCCGGCTCTTCTCCCGTTGCCCAGGTGCTGCTGATGGCGAAAAGAGGCTCCGGCAAGATGAGCATGCGGTTCATCGCGGGATTTAGTTGGCGAAGTGAAGCACATGCTCATCTTGCCGGAGCCGCTTTTCACCATCAGCAGCACCTGGGCGGCGGGAGAAGAGCCGGAGTTGCCGCTGCGGAGCCGTGCCCGCCCGCCACCCCCCCGCGCTCCTGGCCGCCGCCCTCTTACCTTCTCCATGGCTGCTGCATTTGGCATCCCACGCCTGCAAAGACACGCGGGTGTCAGTGGCCTGTCCTGCTTCGCTGGGCAGCTCCCCGCATCCCTGCCTGGATGGCTTGGTGGCGTCTTCGGCGGGAGGGGTCCGGCAGGCGCAGAGGGGCCGAGGGGTGCAGGGGCAGCACCGCTCATGGTCATCCTCAGCCCCAGCCTTGCGTAGGTTGCTCGCGACGCGCCGATCACCGAGGCAGCAGCGCCCCTAGAGCGACCCTCCAGCGAAGCCGCGGGAGCCATGCTGCGCTCTGGGGTACGCAACCGCTGTCAGTGAGGGCAGAACTAGTTCCGCGGGCCGGATTAAAAAGCCCAACGGGCCAGGTGTGTCCCGCAGGCCGTAGTTTGCCCATGTCTGCCCTAGAAACTACTTGAAGGATGATTTATAGGCAATCAGGCCTTTTTGCAGTCTTGGCTAGTTTGGCCAATTACAAGGAATTGATCAATTTGTATTAAAAAGAAACAAGAAACATGGGAACATTGGATGCCATCTATCATGTTATACAACATGATAGTTAACATGTCATTGGTCTGGGACAAGCCACATATGATGTCTTGTGCATTAAGTTCTTTCATGTCAATGCTAAAACCCTTGAAACCAAAATTTGAGAAGTGATTTCAAAAGGAAAATGAAGGGTCCTTGGCAGTGATAGGCTGCAAACAGGTTCAGTGAGTGTGCATTCACCATGCCTGGTCCTGTCTCCCGGGATACAATCTCTTATTTATTTACTACTACTATTAACATCACTTAATGGTGGCAAGGAAAATTAAATCACTTAAATCTTGCTTAGCAATGGAAATTTTGGCTCAAGGACTACCCCTAATGAGAATGTGTAAGAACGCTCCTTGCAGAGCGTTCTCCTGTGTGCCCAGCCTCTGTGCACATCGAGAAAAAGCTCCTTTTGCTATGAAGGGAGAAGGTGAGGGCTAGGCAGGCCGAGGACCTTCATGCATTGAAGTACCTGACTGCGCTCCCTAAGAAAGGATTTCAATGAGCCCAAGTGGGGAAAAGAGGCAGGTAGAGGAACTGCTCACATGGGAGCTGTGTCTTCCAAAATGATGTAAGTGAAGCTTTCCAGAACATTCACACCTTGGAGAGCAACACTTCTATTCTGGGCATTTTTATTTAAAATTAAATAAACATAACACTTCAAAAAGAAGTAGGCCAAGTCTCAAAGACTGACAATATGGTCAGATGCTAAACGGAATGGGCCCAGAAGCTGCAAGGAGAGGCTGGTTTCTTCTGGCCCCTGGCAAAAGCCAGGCCCTTACTAGAGGTGCAGGTGGAAGAGATGCAGGATGCCCCAACAAGGCTCACCCTGGGGCTGCAGAGCTGCAAGGTTTCTGCCTGTGCTAAGCATCCTCATCCTGGCCAAATCCAGCTTTTTTCTCCTCCTTTATTGGCAAACGGGTCAGTTAAATGGGAAGCTTTGGAGAGTGGACGAAGCATGGGCCCTGAAAATTAAAATAGAGTTACAGGGCAAATTGAAGACCACTGAGCGGCAAGAATTGCTGCCCACAGAATCGGGGGGGGGGGGTATAAGGGGCGGGGGGGGGGCAGGTGCGGCCACAAATGAAAGTAGCTCTTTCACCTTGCAGGGATTGGGAGACTGAAATCCTGCAGGGGCATTGAGCGGATCCTGTCTCTGGGACAAATTCTTGGCTGCTTGAAGGAGGAAGCCCACAGAAGGGAGGGCCAAGTCCAGGCGAGAAGCAGGGCAGACACCACCGAAGCCCCAGGCAGGCCTTTCCATCGTGCATCCCCCAACTCCCTCTTCCCAGCAACTCCCCCCCCCGAACTGCGGCCAGCTGTGCCCTGCAGGGGAGATCCAGCCTGAAGCTCCTGCTTTGCCGCACCCACCCACTGCCATTCCTTGCCTTTGAAGACTAAGTCCACCACTGCTTTCGCCATGGCTGGATGCGCCACTGCTGCTGCTCTGGGTGAGCCGGCAGGTGGGGCAGGCAGGCAGCAGGTGAGGCTCACCCACACACCATCTCGCAGAAGGTCCTGGAGCACATTGTGAAATTTGGCTTCTTGGCACTTGGGTGGGAAAATGCCAGTGGGGAGAAGTCACTCGGCTGAGCCCAAAGGTGAGCTCTGTACTGCCTAAGAAGGGGTCAGGTCATCACCAAGGCTAGTCCTGGATGGGCAGGTCTCTCCACCGGCTAAATTTCGCGATGCGCTCCAGGCCTCTTGCCACTCTGGGCCAGGAAATGCAATGTAGAGGCCAGCACAAAGAGGAGCACGGAAAGAAGAAAAACAGCCTTCTCTCACACTGGCTGCTCCGTGTCCCCCTCCCTCCCCAGTATCAAAGTGGATCCTGGGTGCTGCATTGCAAAGGAGAGGATGGAGCAAGAAAAATACAAGGAGCAGGGGAAAAGGAAAAGCCGCCTTCCCTCACACTGGCTGCTCCATTGTCCGTTTCGCCATTGCAGCTCTACGCCATGGAACTTTGCCCAGCCACCACCACCCAGATGCTCTCGCTTCTCCCAAGCATTTCTTTGCCTACTTGATTTCCAGTTCCGTCACCTTTCTCTCCATCGTGTGTAGGAAAAGAAAAGTTTGTGTGGGGCTAAAACAAAAAACACTCAATAAATTCCAACTTCGCGAAATCTTTTTCTTTCACGAGAAGTTGGAATTGATGGATTGGAATTTTGTTTTAGCCCCACACAAACTTTTGTATCCCTGCACACTATGGCAAGAAATGCGATGGAGCTGGAAATCAGGTAGACAAAGAAATGCTTGGGGAATTTGGGGAAAATGAGGGCATCTGGGCGGGGGTGGGTGGGGAAAATCTTCCCACAAAAACCTCGTCTTTGACGGCGGGTAGCTAAGTGAGGGACAGGAAGCCTGCCATGCCTGGCAACAGGAGTGGGGGAAGAGACGACAATAGGAGCTCCGTCTTGCTCCATGCGACCCAATGAAAGGCAGCAGCAACCTGGCCTCTTCCCTTCCCCATAAAGAAGGTAGGCAAGCATGGCTGGGCCGCTGGCCACATGGATGGGAGCAGGGAAGCATGGCTGGGCCGCATGGAAGGAAGTAGGGAAGGCAAGGAAGCATGGGTCGGCTGTAGGCCACATGGAAGGGAACAAGGAAGGCAGGCAAGCATAGCGGGGGCCCGTGGGAGGTAGCTGGGCGAGAAGCGAAGGAAGACTCACCAGGCCAAAATCAGCTGGGCCGCGTGAGTGAGGCAAGTGAGGGAACCAGAGAGCAGCAGCAGCTATGCCGCAGGCTTGACTCTAGGTATCGCCCAAGCCAGGTGAGGTGCAATAAGGAGTGAGTGGGAAGGGTGGGGAGGGGAGGGGCCAGTCAGTGGTGCAATTTTCCAGTTCGCTGAACTGCGCAGAATCATAGCAACTGGTACACCAGAACTGGTCTGAACCGGCAGCAGCCCACCTCTGGGTTTTGGATACAATTCAAAATGCTGGTTTTAACTTTAAAAAGCCTAATGCAGCATAGTTCCAGATATCTCCAGGACTACTTTCTTCAATTTAATTTATTAAATTAAATTAAATTAAATTTATTAAATTTCTATACCGCCCCTCTCCCGAAGGACTCGGGGCGGTGAACAGCCTATAAAAACAATACAATAATAC
>JAEANM010008436.1:0-17012 GCA_017656035.1 Myanophis thanlyinensis | reverse complement strand
ACACACACTTGTATCTGATGTACATAATTTCTGCAAATATTTTCCTAACACATATACATTATTTATTCATCCATTTATGCAACATACATGTTAGCCAATTTTTTTCTTCAAATATTCAATTTCTATGAAACTGTGAGAAGAGTGATTTTGAATACTGTGTTGATGTGTTGGTTGCAAAATCCAAATTATATAAGATGCCTTTCAACTTGCCCATTTGTCTTCATTCCTATCAGCTGCTGGGAACTCAAACCTTTAGCTGTAAAGTGTGCAAAATTCTGTGATCATACCATCATATGTGTCCAAGTGTCACCCAGGGAGAATAAAATGTCCTTTGTATTAAATATGGTTCATAGTTGTCACTCGCTAATAATACTATGTGTATGACACCTTAATTTAAAGGTTAGTAGCCAGAATTGTTGCCTTGGGTCCAGTCTTCTTTTATAAAAGTTTAAGCCCAGTTTCCCACAATCCTGATAAAGATTAAGTGTTAGCACAGTCATTAGCAACAAAAGGGGAATATTTGGACAAAATCCTGCCAGTTTGCATGATTAAGCAATGGTATTGATATCTAATAATACAATTCATAATCTTCATACAAGATAATATTTACAGGGTCATATAATTTTTTTTATGACTGATTTGGGATTTTCAACCACTGGGAGTCAATTTTTAACTTGTTTTTTTTTTGTCCTCCAGCAAATGTTTTAAACTGCTTTCTTGGGCGACTTAGAGGCATTCATTTCTCATGATCATTTCAGTAAGAAGGTGTGAACTTTTAACCTCCCACCTCCCTGCGTAGGGCCTTATTCATAAAACACAACACAACACACACACACACATGCCAATGTAATACATAGTTTGGTCTATATGGCCAAGAGCAATTACATTTTATTCCCTACTCAGGAGAACAACTTGTCAAGTCTGAAGGAAAAAAAACAAAACAAAAGCCAAACACCCTGCAGGCAATTAGGGCTGACTTATTGAAGAAATACTGTCTTTCAGGAATAAAAAAAAAATCTAGTTGTTTCTCTATTCCAGAATCCAGGTGAATATACAAAAGTGACATTTCAGTTCTTCAAACCACTCAGCTCCCTGCTCAATGGTGATGAGCCCAGTGTACAAGAGCTGCTTATCACTTCTCGAGATGAGATACAAAACTTTTCCACCAAAATTGTGTATATTATCTGCCACAGGAGAGGAAAAAAGAAAAGATTTTTGAGAAAGAACAAAATCCTGACAAAAATTAAAAGTTTCACTTGATTTCATGTGAAAGTGCAAAATGTTTTTTGGCCCATTTGTTGTGCATTTTTATAACTGAAACCTATACAGGGCAAACTCAGAGGTTTTTTTTTTTAAAAAAAAACAAAAAACAACAACCTTGTATTTAGAATTAGAATTAAAATTCTTTATTGGCCAAGTGTGCTTGGATAAATAAGGAATTTGTTTTTGGTGCATATGCTCTCAATGTAGATAAAAGGAAACAGTACATTCATCAAGAATCATAAAATACAACACTTAATGATAGTCATGGGGTACAAATAAACAATCAAATCATACTAGGAAACAATAATATACATTGTAAGGATACAAATAACAAAGTTATAGTCATAAGGAGGAGGAGCTAGGTAATAGGAACGATAAGACTAATAATAGTAATGCAGACTTGGTAAATAGTTTAACAGTATTGAGGAAATTATTTGTTTAGCAGAGTGATGGAGTTCAGGAAAAAAACTGTTCTTGTGTCTAGTTGTTCAGGTATGCAGTGCCCTATAGCATCATTTTGACTTGTATCCCAATTATATAGGCCAGGAATCCCCTTCAAAAGGGCCAGCAGACCTGAAAATACACTGATGACAATCGTGACCCTGCAAAATGATGAGCCAAGTTACTCAAATCTCTTTTATTAATAGAAATATTTACCTACTGATGAATATAGGAAAAAAAAAACACTAGTGAAGAAACTGCTCTTCATTTATGGTCAGGAGATTAACCAATAGCTCTACAACCTTGTTAATAATAACTTTCTTGGATTACACCAGGCACATTTTTAAAAATTGATCTTAGCCTTCCAAATTTAAACAAAACTAAAATGTCCTTGTAATGTTAGATATACATGCATGTTCAATATCCTGTGGAGTTTCAAAGAAACATGAGCTTAACTTTTTGCCAGCTGAATAAAGATTGTCATATATTTAAGCTAGATGCTGCAGAAATTCCACATAGTAGGATCGCTGGAATTTTTACTATTTTAAAATTGAAAAAGAGAGAACGGGTCAGCACAAAAACATCTCTAAAAAAGAAATTCATTGATAATCATAGGATAGCATCTTACACATGATCTATGCAGGCAGGCTCATGCCTTATAAAGTATTCATCCAAAAATTATTAGAATATCTACCACCAATCTCATGTCTATCATTTGCTTTACAGACTAGAAGCAGTGACTGCAATATTCAACACCACATTTCTGAATCTTAAAGCACAGAATTTAGATTGCTTTTGCAATTAGCATTTGTTTCCCCAAATCCAAGGGCATTTTTAAGATTGTCACTCTGTTTCACACATTCCCAACCCAGCAGTAATGCAACCAATAAAAGTGAGTGTGACTGTGTTTAAGTATACTTAGAAAGCAGAAAGGAAATTGCCCTTATCTAGATTTCAAAATCTCCCAGCTGGAGTGTGAGGAAGGTTCAAGGTTCTCTTGTGTTTCCCCTTTTGACAGCTATCAGAGTTGATTGAGCTACTGGGTGAAAGAATGACTTATGACTTAATGCAAACAACTTGAAAAGCTAAAGGCACAGAACAGCTTCATAAATCAAGATAAGGTTTTGCCGAGAGCTGCCACAGCCAATGTTCATTGAAGTGGAATTTCTGATGAATAGAGCCCTTAACAATCAGTACTCTGTGTTGATAATATTTAATATCACCATATATTTCACTTTCATTAGGTATTATTTTTAAAAGATTTTGTCAACATGCATACACACGTGGTATATGCATATCATCAAAAGCAGTGTTTTACTTGAGGGCAGGTCTGGAATATGAAAATCTTATGACATGTTAGCTGACATTATTTTATAACCCTTCGATAGAGTCAGATCATCTCTTTTGCTTTCAGTGGCTGCTGGAGTGACTATATTAATATGAATGACTGAATTGCACTGTGAGACCATCTAAAAACCTTTCATCATGGAGAGCTTTTATAAGTAGAATCATCATTGCTCAATTATAACTTTAAGCTTAACTAATACTGATAATCTCAAAAAAGCAGAAGAGCTGTATTTGGAGATCCTTTTCTCTAGTTTTTGTACCATTGGAAAGGACAGAGTTGTTAATTTGATTAATTCTTTTTTAAAGCAGATTTCCAATGTGTTTTTAAGGTGGAATTAGTCAATAAATTAAGGATGGGAAATCTGCATCTCTAAGGTCCCATCTCAAAGTCTCTTATGAGTGCACATTTGCAAATATGGTAATGCACTTGTTGAAAATCAATAGAGAATTTGGTTGCAAATTCCAGTTTGGTTTAGTGCAGTGGTAGAATTCAATTTTTTTTCTACCAGTTCTGTGGGTGTGGCTTTGTGGGCGTGGCTGGGGAGGAGTCATGTGACTGGATTGACAGTTTCTGTAAGCAGGACAGTAAAGATTAGGCTAGAAACAACAACAGAAGGTTTTTTTCCTATCTTCGTTACAGGATTAACCCTATAAAGTGGAAGAAAACAAAATGAGATTTCTTCTAACAACCAGTTCTCTGAACTTCTTAGAAAAATTTACTACCAGTTCTAGCAAACCTTCTAGAACCTGCTGAATTTCACCTCTGGTTTAGTGTTAAGGCTCTAAGCTAGAAAACAGGAGACTGGAAGTTTTAGTCCTGTATTAAGCATAAGGACAGCCACACTTTCTCAGCCCATGAGTTCAGGCTTGGACAACAAGTTGCCTGTCAGTCAATTTCTGTCACAACCAATGAATCAACTCAAAGAATCATATCAATCATTGGTTGATTATATATAAAAAATTAGATCCTACATCTGTGGGAAATATGCCAAATTAAAAATTTGTCAACAATCAATAGCATATATTGCATTGATATGACAAATACATCATAGCTCTAACATAACCTTTCAGACTGATTAAATACAATTCAAATTGGTTGTCATATACCCTTTCCTATTTTCTTGTACTAGAGGATCAGTGTGTACTATTTCTAATACAGGAAAGATTTTCTTCAGGTGAGAAGCCTACTTTACCATGTAGTCAGGAAGATAAATCTCCTTTTCTCCTAAGGAAAAAAAAATCTTTATCCTGAAAAGATTCAAGCCAGAACTTAAAGATGGAGGTTTGACCCTCTTAACAAAATCACAATTGTCAGGAAGTTAAATCAATCCAAGAAATTAAAGAGCAGGATTTTGCTTCAGGAAATATGTTTGTCTCTTGAGAATGGATAAAACAATTCAGCTAAAAATATCAATTGTGCTTTATTTGATTATGAGCATTTACGACTGATGTATTGTCTCTAATACACTTATGTTATTGCTCTGATATTTTTATTCTGTCTGCTATATTATTGTATCTGTACACTATTGTATTGTATCTTTGAGGTATTTAATTTTTTATTAGTTTATCAAAATATAAAATACAAAGAAAAATGAAAATTAAAGGAAAGCAAGGGAAGAAAAAAGGAAAAATGGTGTAAGGAAAAAGGGAAAGGAGGAAAAAATAAAACTCTTTTTAGCACAGT
The DNA here is from genome assembly GCA_017656035.1 of Myanophis thanlyinensis. Classification (NCBI taxonomy): domain Eukaryota; kingdom Metazoa; phylum Chordata; class Lepidosauria; order Squamata; family Homalopsidae; genus Myanophis; species Myanophis thanlyinensis. The sequence goes on along the minus strand of JAEANM010008436.1, from coordinate 12,277 downwards.
ACAATAACATTATTACATATATCTCAACATTTTATATTTATATACTAGCCCTTTCTATAAAAAACAAACCTATCTAATCAGCAAAACCCAGAGTCAAAGTTTCTTTTTTTTCCATCTCAAGCACAAAGTCCAGAAGCTGTTTTCAAGTAGCTAAATTGACTGCTTTAATTAAAGAAAATAATACAGCTAACTTTGTTTCAGTGATGAAATTCAAATATTTTTTTAGTACTGGTTCTGTGGGCCTGGCGACAGGATTAAACATCATCAAGCACAGAATTAAACTTCACCAAAATTACAATGTAATAAGGGGAGAGGTAGTTTCTGTGAGCAAGGCAATAAAGATTAGGCTAGAAACAACTACCTTATTTACAAGATTAACCCTGTAAAGTTAATATTAGTTCTGTCACTCCTACTGAACCGAATGGACATGAATCAAATCAATCTGATTCTGATAGACAAGTGGATTCACTACATTGAATCCAGCCAGTCAAATTTAAGTCACTGATCAGACTGAGCTATCTACCTAAATTACTGATTTGAATCAGATCAAGGTCAATCCATACACTATGGAACACATTCGTTTGATAGATTATTATCATACCTGAAAGAAGCATCTATCAAAGGAGACAATAAAAGATGAGAAGAAGACTTGGACTGCTTTATAAATTTCAGTTGTTTTCACAGGAAGTTGTGGTGCTATTGACCAACAGTCAATTTCCATTGTGTGCCCTGGAAAATCAGGGCAAGTATGCAATGCTGGCAAATTCTCCAGAATACAAAATCTGATAATGTTGCCAATGGGTGACTGAAAACAATGCCTTCTAAACTGTTGTTTTTCTAAGAAAGGACAAGGAGTTTGAAGAAATCAATTCATATATGCAAGAGTTTTTCATCATACATAACAAATGCCTACAAGTTATTTTCATGCAGCAGTGAGTATTGCTAACAGGAAATAAAGGTTTCCATGATTACTGCTATAAAAAAAATTCTGGGTCTGACCATTTATCTATCTAACCCAGGATTACAGAGTATTCTCGATTTTGGCAGCTACATCTCCATCACTTGCAATGTGATCTTTTAAATTGAGGATACAGGGTTTGGAACTAAGACTTCCTTTATGCAGAATGTATATTTCACCACTGAACACTACCATATCATGTTGTTTAAAGCTAAAAAGAGCACTTCTAGATCAGACTGAAGGATCATCATTATCATGTCCAGGAATTGTTATCCACAATATGCTGGACTAGGGTATTCCAGGGTAAACAGATGTTTTTGATTACAAGTCCCATCATCTTTCACCATGTGGCTATGGCTGGCAGACGTTAGAATTGAAAACATCTTGAGTGATCCAGATTAGAGGAAGTTGGACTGTCAGAAAGTGGTTTTTCAGAATCTTAGACAAGATCTTTCCAAGTTGAACTCTAAGTCTTTTGCATACCAAGCATTCTATGCTGAGTTACAGGTTCTCTCTGATTCACAAAAGAAAACACACCCATGTCACTCACATTAGTACAAAAGGAAAGTGAGAATCTCCAACTTCATCCCATTTTGCACATGCATACCTATATACAAACACATATAATTTCATCAGGACCAGAAAAACTCAACTCCATTGTGAGACTCTCCAAAATGGGACTTTGCTCCTAATCAAAAATGCTTTTCCAATCTTTTTAGCATAAAAATCTTTTTCTTGGGTCAAGTTATATCTTCCAAATCACTTTCAAGTCCATTCAACTTCAAGATTAATCCAGCTCTGGTTCTTGTCATGAATCATTTTTGTCTTGTCCTTTAAACAAAAGTGGAAGCTTTTCCAAAACCAACACTGAATTCCAGCATCCAAGCCAGTTGTTAATGCTATGCAGGGTATATTGGATTCCTTTCCTTTAGTGGGGGTTATTTTCTGAACATACTTTTCAACCTCAAATTGTTCCCTGAAGACCAGTCCAGATCAGCTGAGTGGTCCTGTAATAGGGTTCAAATGTAAGAATTGAACTACCCAGTCCCCTGGCAGCTGTCTCAAAAATTGCTAGCACAAATGGGCGAATTTTTCATCTTATAAAGGTAACTCTCTTTGTCATGGGTATATCTTCTGTTCCTTGAGTTCTTTTTTTTTTTTTTTTGCTTTCCATTTGTGGGGAGCAGAATTAAATCCAGCAATCTGAGAGATTCCTTTCAGGAGATTGTATAATTCCCACCTGACTTTCCCAGGCTAGAATTCCATCCTCTTGGCTTCCCAGCTGTTTCACTACTCCTTTTCAGTTCATTCACAAAGGCCATCAGTCATCCGGGAAACCATTTGGACTGTATCTATCAGATATCTATGGGGTACATTCTGAAATAGTACATTTGCTGTTCTCTTGCAGTCCATTAGACCAAAGACAGCCCAAAGCAGTGTGTGTAGTTTTCAAGTTTTAGAGATAGGTTTTTATGCTAGTTTGGGGGCTTTTTGTTCACATACCTGAATTTATCTTTTTTCCCAGTTTCTATCTATCCAGTATGATCCAACAGATAAAGCTATACTTCAGATCCCATCAGTTAAAAAGTGTTGACGTGTAGGAACGTGTAAAAGAGGGGCATTTTCTGCTGTAGCCAATGCTTTATGGAATATTCTACCATCAGAGATTAGAATGACCCCAACTCTGTTTTGCCTTTTACAAAACTTTGGTTTGGTTACGTGCTCAGGCCTTGAGATGAGAATGTTTAAAGGCCCTGTTACTTGTCTTTACCATTAGTTGACTAATTATCACAGCCATTGTTTGTGCTTATTTATTTTGCAGATGCTTTTACTGTTTTTTGTTTGCTTTAATTGTTTTATAACTTTAGAACTGTAAACTGCCCAAAGTCACTTGGTTGATCTGGGCGGCTATAGAAATGGAACCAATCAGTCAATGAACAAATAAAATTTAACAGGGTTCAGTAACTTTGTTGTGGAACTCTTCCTTACTCAGTTCTAAGGCAAGCTGGTCTATGTAATCACCTATTTACAACTAATGTCAGTTGAGCTTTGCAGAATTTAAATATAATTGGGGGAGACCAACTGCACTTGCAATTTCTTGCTGTCTTACAGATATTTATTGTGAAGATGTTCCATAAAATTTATTTATGAATATAAATATATAGGTTACGTGTAAGTATACAAGATTTGTAAAAAATTGATCTTTCCATAAGAATGAAACCATTTTTGCATTATTAGAATTTGCTTTACAAGATGTTTATCTAAAGTATAAGGCTGTTAAAATCTTCTCTTCCATATAGGTGTAACTTACTTCTGCAAACAATTATAGGTGGTCCTCAACCTATGACTACAACTGAGCCCAAAGTTTCTGTTGCTAAGTGAGACATTTGCTCCATTTTATCACTATGTTTGTTAAGTGAATCATTGTAGTTGATAAGTTAGTAACAAAATTGTTAAGTGAATCTTGCTTCCCCATGAATTTTGCTTGTCAGAAGATTGCAAAAGATAATCACATGACCCTAGAACTCTGCAACTGTCATAAATATGAGTCAGTTCCCAAGTGTCTGAATTGACTATGGGGATGCTGCAGTCTGAAAAACCATCATAAGTCACTTTTTTAGTGCTGTTGTAACTTTGAACATTCACTAAATGAACTGTTATAAGTGGAAGACTACCTACCATATCTATTTCATAATCTTCCTTCCTCTCTCCCTCTCTCTTCACCTTCCTGTATTTAGATAAAGATGAAATTAATTTAAAAGTTTCTGAATAAATTAAATTGTGTTGGCGAAGAAAATATTATCTGCAATCCTGCTTCTCCAACTTGGAGCTTACCTTGATCAATGAAAACACAGTTGTTTTAACTAGTTTTGCTGGGGCCAAACATTAAAGATCCCAAAAGCTAAAGGAGGAAGGAGTTACATATGTTTTGGGGAGATCTGGAATTGTCTGGGGGTCCAGGTATGTGTGCCCAATGTCTGCCCACTCCAACCACAAGGGATGGTGCCATTTCATCCAAGTAATAATATTTGTTTCAATGTTCAATGGCCTTGTTCTCAGAAGCCCAAAGCACAACTGATCCTCCTAAAATCTGAGAGAGAGGTTTCTCAAATTGACTCTTCCACATTTTTTCAAACTTGGAAGGCAAACTTCCAGAACTGTGCTAACATAAAGCTGATATTGCCATGACAGAGCCAGGGGCAGACTGACTAGAGAGATGTGAACTGACTTTTTAATGTTCTTGTGGGTTTGAAATTAGAGATAGTATAGGAAGGGGGGGGACAAAAAGCTTGCAGCTGGAGCACGTTGACTCTCTGTAGGAGGTCAGAGTGAAAAAAAATTAAAAAGAGTAGCTCATAGAGCAAAAGTCTTAACAGCAGCTCTGTTTCTGTTAACTCTCACCCTTCCGCCTTGAATAATAATTGTCCGGCTCCAGAAAACAGAAGTATTGATAAAATAGATGGGAAAAGAACAGGATAGGAAAAGACAGCATTTCACTTAGACCTGTTGTACTTGAGGAGCATAATTTGAGGTTCTAGGTTACCCTAGGCTTTGTTGTTATCAAGCCATTCCCTTATTATAAGAGAGTGAGTGAACTATGAAATACATCAAAGGTCATCACATTTAGCAGTATATAATTCATAAAATGGAGTTTTAATTACATTCAATTAAATTTTATTTGGTTTTGGTTGGATACTAGCTGATACTGAAGTTTGCTGCCTTTCTAAGAAAGGAGTCTCCAAATTTGGGGCGTTTAAGACTTGTGTGAACTTCAGCTCCCAGAATTCTCCAGGCAGCATGGCTGACTGAGGAATTCTGGTAGTTGAAATCCACAAGTCTTAAAGTTACCATGTTGGGAGGCCCCTGTTACAATATAGCCAAAATGTGTGTCCAAAATGACAAATTATATTCTTATTTAAGGAATGCCTTAAGTCACATGAGTATGATTTAAGGATTGTAATGCAATAAATTCCTTCTGTATCTGATTAAAAAGCACTGTTTGAAGGCCTCATTTGACCCAAGCCATGAAGAGGTGCAGAAGAAACTAGTTTTAGGTAATCTGGCAAAGTTTATGATATATGAGTTAAGGTTGACTCATCCTTCTATCCTTCCAAAGTAGGTAAAATGAGGATCCAAACTGTTGGGTGAAATATCAGTGGTGGAATTCAAGTATTTTACTACTGGTTCTGTGGGCGTGGCTGTGGGGGGTCATGTGACTGGGTGGCAGTTTCTGTAAGCAGGACAATAAAGATTAGGCTAGAAACAACATTAAAATGTTTTTTCCCTGCCTTCCTTACAGGATTAACCCTGTAAAGTGGAAAAAAACAAAAGGAGATTTCTTCTAACAACCTGTTCTCCAAACTGCTTAGAAAATTTATTACTGGTTCTAGCAAACCCGAATTTCACCTCTGGGCAATATGTTGACTCTGTAAACCACTTAGAGAAGGCTGTAAAGCACTATAAAGCAGTATATAAGTGCTATTGCTATATGGAAAATTATGACTAGAAATATAAAAATAAATGTAAGGAACATTAATTGATGAATGAAATAAAGATAGATACATCATGTGGTGGTGAAACAAGCCTCAGTGAAAGTAACCTAAACTGTGAAATAGACTTGTGGAATTCATGCAATGAAGGTATATTAAAACTTTAAAAGTACTAGTCAGAAAATACAAACTTATGTCATTTGTATTGTGGAAGGCATATTAATGAAAATATCAGTGGCATTTTAGATATCAGAGGATGGTGAAAATCTATGCCACTTTTAGACTGAATATATTATTCTGCTATATGACATAGTAGAAGTGTGGGCACAAGATGGAAAAATGCTAAAAAAAATATTAAGCCATTCGGAGATCCAGGAATGAATGGAAATAGTCACTTTTGGTTTTTATCTGCTTGTTTGAGAATGTGGTTGAAACACAAATCTGTTCAAGCTCACAGATGAAAAAAATGAATCAAAAGGCATAAGAGATTTAATTGTTTATCATGCAAAGGTTAAAATATGCGTTCCTTCAGTAGCTCTGGTCCTAGGTTGTTTAGCGCTTAGATCAAAACCAGTGCCAACAACCAGTGTAGATGGCAAACCCCTGGTATAATATCTTCATGCTTGCCATACCCAGTAAATAGTCTAGTTACTCTACTTGTCCCAGCTTATATTTCAGGATCATTTTCAAAGAGTAATAACTTTGAATAACAGCCTTGTCATCTGGCAGGCTTATCCCTCCTTACTATTTTTCAATTTTGTTTAAAATGACAAAATTACATATCTCTGAGCTTTATGAGCTTCACCCTTCTGTAAAATGGGTACAGAGTGACAAAAAAGTGTTTGTTTTTTTTTAAATTTAGAATATTAAAGCCCACCTTTGTAATTTAAGTGTTTTAGAAAAGTACAGGGCTATGGGTCTGGGTGTGTATTCCCCACCCCCCAGAGAGCATTTGTTTCTTCAGGGAGTCAAAAAATTAAGATTTCATAGAACTGCTCTGGTTTTGTAACTGCTTTCTGTTAAATAGAAAGAGATTAAATTATGGCATTTTTCCATGTGAAAGTTCAGGGCAATCTTCCTTCATTTTTCATTTCCTCAGGCTCTTGAGAACATGGGGCAATTTACAGATCTATGTATATATGTAAGTATGTATGTATGTGTTTATTTTATGCTCACCAGACTGTTTGCTAAAAAAATACTGGCTTGCTATGTTCAACATGGCATGTAACAACTGAATAGAAATGAGAATGCCCATTGACCTCAATAGTGAGCTGAGATGTGCATTTCATCCAAATATCAGATTTTTCTCTTGAGTAAAAACAGCAAACAAAGGTAAGAATGCCATACCTGGATATGTGGCCACATACATAGTACAAGAGAATGGATTCTAGAGAGGACTGGATTCCAGTCATCACTATTCAAATAAAATGTCATCAGAACTTGCTTCCATAAGCAACCTCATATTTTCCTTCAGCCTGAAAAAATATGTTGAACTAACTCTACAGTGAGCTGAAGCATTTGAAAAAGGGTAATTAACTTCAGATAAGCTCCATTATATACAAATGTTTTGAGACAATTATTTTTATAATCAGCAAGATTTGTCTCTCCTCGTAGAAAGCCAACAGTGATTTTGTGCAACCAAATTTGGATTTTGTTTGCTGCTGATGACATCCCAGATTAACGGCGCTAAGCAAAAGCATATGCCTTGTTTCAACTTGGAGCAAATGTTAGTCACCAGTTAATCATACATAACCGATATTGGACTCATTTTTACATAGTTGGGAGTTAAAACATCAGAAAATTCATGTTAGCTTAAATCTCTACTGGAATGGTTTTGGGGATGACTTCAACAAAGATACTGTTGGTCCTTACTTATTTAGACCACCCAGTTGTATCTTTCACACTATTAAAAGTTTAATTTCTGCCTAGTATGATATTTATGACAGAATGACAGCTAAGCATGCAAAACCATGGCAAACTTGTACTCCATACCAGGGTGGTCTAATTTCCTAAACCACATTGACTAGTCATGATTGTTTTTGGGCACGTTTCTTAAATAGTTTCACTTATTATTTGGATGCTGGGTCAGGCAGTGTATCTATCATATTTGTAGAAGAAGGAATTGCAAGCTCATCGTGACAATGAACAATATACTTCAGCTATTTTTTCCATGGTTTGCATATTGATATCTAAATATCAATTGCAGGAGGTCCTAAGAGACATAATAGGTGGAGCAATGATGAAAAAAAATGTGGGATCAGAACACACTCATGAGAATAATCAGGATTTAAGGGATTTTTATGGTAGTTGTGGTTTTTTTTTTAAAACACATTTTTTTTACACTCAGCTGCTGATTTTTGGCAATCATAATTGGAGCAGAATCCAGAAACCACCAAAATAAAAACCATTTAGAGCTTCCATTATGCCCTTGGCTTCATGTTTTGTGCAATTCTGTTTTATTTAAACCAGTTTTACAAAATCTAAACTGTTCTATGCCAAAAGGTTCTCCCCCTCCCCCCCGCTTCTGGGCTCCAACTGAAATGATGTCTTAAGTTAATTTAGGCTGAAATCCTAAACACACTTAGGAAATAAATTGCATTGGATAACATCAGAGTGATTCCTGAGAGAACAAGTTTAGAGTGTGCTATAAATTGAGTAAACTACACCAGGCTAAAACAAGCAAACAATAAGCAAAATTCTTAGGAGACCTGATCCCATATGTAAATGTTGTGAATGGTCCATATACAGGGTACATATTTTAAGGAAGACTTTCCAACTTTCCATTCTTCAAGGAAACTACATTGCAGGTTCTATAATTATTACCCAAATTACAAGATAATTGGAAATAATTAATATTGCAGACCAACAAATCTGGAGATGCCCAGTTAAGGAAAAAATGCATCCTCATCTACAGTATATACCTTGAATTCCTTAATAGTTACCTGTTGGCCATCCATCTATACAGGTGATTTGCTGTGGTGACCCCTAATGGGAACAGCCAAAAGAAGAAGAAATCCATTGACCTATAAATCTCAATATCTTTATATCCTGACAATTTAGGGCATGTATTCTGCATTAAAGACTCACTTCTTCCAACTAGCCAGCCTAGCCTGACACCTTGGGGTATTTTAATTTTGATTAAATTTTAGAATTAATTTAATTTTTAATAGTAGTTTTAAAAAATCAGCAAATTTAATGGTTTTATATTGGCTTTTAAACTTGTTTATGTATTCTGTTTTATCTGCTGTGAACCGCCCCGAGTCCTTAGGGAAATGGGGCGGTATATAAATGTGAATAATAAATAATAATAAAAATAAATTCTGTTAAGATGAACGCAACAGCAGCAAGGATTGGTCACAAACAAATCCTGCTAGACTAAAATTACTTTTTCTTGACAAGGTTTTGAGGACATTGGGCTTTTTCAACACTGTTAAATTGACTTCTCTGTGATTTTTGAAAAGTGCTACCAATATTTGAAATAATAATTATTATTCAGAACAATATGATGTTGATGGGCAGTTAAGGACACTTGGGTGATTAAGCACTAGGAAAAACAAACAAACAAACAAATAAAAATATGGCCCAGAGGTTGCACACATTTCAGGAAACAGTAAACGCTCCATGGGATTTAACTATCAAATCTGCGGACAGAATTATAGGGATGTTTTTTTCCAAACCATTCCAAGGAAAGTTGAAGTCCTTAGGAGAAGAGCTCCTCCAGAACCTATTAGGTTAACATTGACGATGAAAGCTCCAAGTTTTACTCAGGTTTCAAATCTTCTCCAGCATAGGAGGAAAAGAAAGCACAAATAAACATTCAGCTCTTGATCCCACCTGTCCTGCCATCACAGGTAATCCTCAAGTTACAACTCCATTTGCGATCACAATTTCCATTGCTAAGCAAGACAATTGTTAAGTGAGTCATGTCCAATTTTATGACCTTTTTTTAGCCACAGTTATTAAGCAAATCACTGCTGTTGTTAAGTGAATCACATGCTCGTAAGTTGAATCCAGGTTCTCCCATTGACTTCGTTTTTCAGAAGTCTACTGGGAAGTTACAAAAGGAATCACAAGACCCTAGATGCTGCGACCATTGTAAATAAATTCTGATGCCGGGTTCATACTATCATATGTGGTGGACATGCGCAAAGGCAAAAAAGAAAAAAAAAATCATTGGACAAAAACATATACATGACTAGAAAAAATGATAAAGCAACATATAGATTTAAAACCAGAAATATTTCGGTTAGATATTTTATCAGAAAAGTAGAATAAAGGGAATACATATTTCATTTTACATTTGTTAACAGCACTGAGAAAAATGAAGAGATCCCTACAGATGAAAATGTAATAATAATAAAAAATTACAATGCACAGAAATGGATAGATTAACACTTAAAATAAAAGAGAAGGAAAGAACAGAATATTTTAAGATTGTTTTGTCAATGGCTAGATGACAGAAACAGAAGCTTAGAAAATTAAAAGTTAAAGAGAATGATTAACTATACAATGAAGATATATTAATACCGATACCCAAATATGGTTACTATATGATTATTATTAATTCTATGAATATTACTATTTCTATTATTATTTTTCAAAACTAACAGTACACAGACAACACACTGTTCATGCAGATACTGAGTGCTTTATGTTTATTAAAGAAAAATGTATAAATAAAGTGTAAATCAATTCTGATTGTTAAGGGCCTGAAGTTTTATGATGTGACCATGAAGATACTGTGATGATCATAAAAGTGAGGATTGGTCATAACTCACCTTTTTCAATGCTATTGTAACTTTAAATGATCACTAAATGAATGTTTGTAAGTTGAGGACAATCTGTAGCACCAACCTTTTGGGCACCAGTGACCAGTTCCACGGAGAGAGGTTTTTCTGGACCGGAAAGGGCTTGGTTTTGCATGCCTGCATCCCATGGATGGGGCTTTGCTTGTTTGCAGCCCGGTTTCTGGTATGCTACAGGCCAAGTCACTTTTTCCAGCCCTGTTGTAACTTGGAACAGTTACTATATGATCTGTCAAGGACTACTTGTAATGTCCTGTACATCCTGTATTTCCAGTACGTCCTGTATTTCCTGTAAAGTATGAAATAAATAAGTTTCATTATTTGTTTAACTACAGCATGGAGCAGAGAGTTCTAATACAGCTGGAGAGCCAAATCCATCCATCCATCCATCCATCCACCCATCCAGTAAACTTTATCCAACCTGGTGCAAAGGTTTTATCTCGAAGTGCACAGCGACTTATATATTATTCCTTCTTTTCTAAGTTGGTGGCTATCTACTGCAATTGCTACAGTCTTTGAGATGTCTCAAAGCGAAAGAAGATTCTGCACGAGAACCAAGCCTGGCCTGGCTTTTTTAGCCTTCCTGCCTCGATTGCGAGAACAATTAAAAGTGGAGAATGATCGGAAGCTTCCATTTATGCACGGTGAGAGGAACATGCTCGATATTGAATGCTTCCATTTAGAAATGTGACACAGATTTTGCATTTTGCTCAAAGGGAGGCTAATAGAACTTGCACGCAGGTAAGGAGAAGGCAGGCAATTTAATCGCAGAATGCTGCTGTCTCAATAAACTGTAACTGCGTGGCAACCAATGGAAGAGTCTATAGCCCTGCTGAGAAAGGAAAAAAAAATCTTTTTATTAATGGAAAAAACAGTTCCCACGACAGCCTATGCTTCTAAAGCAATCTCTCAGCTCAGCTGTTCCCTTTTGACTTTCTGTAATTATAGCCCATGGATTACATGTTCAGAAAATAAACAGAAACAGGCAAGGGAGGATCATGACTCAAGTGTGCAGACCTATCGATTAATCTTTCTCCCCATTTTATATTCCACTTTTCAACCAGAGAGAATGCAAGGCAATATTAATGCCCAGGCCAACGTCTATAATCTTAAGAAGCAGGCCTGGGTGGAGAAATCATGTGGTTTCTTTGTTTTTTTTTTCTTCTTCCAGTGCTTACTTAGATAAAAAAGAAATTTGGTTTAGAAATGTTCTTTCAAAGGAAAAGAAAATTTGGGTGAAATTTCTCGTGGAACAGGAACATTTTTGCTATGGAGATTCTCAGTCATCCAGGTCATGGGTTTGTCCCAAAGATGCTTTTATTTCCAAGTGGAAATAACTGGAGTTTCTTTGGTTTTCCTTGAAGACGTTTCACTTCTCATCCAAGAAGCTTCTTCAGTTCTGAAAGATGTTCAGTACTGGAGAAGAAGGGAACTTCTTCTGAGAACTGGAGAAGCCTCTTGGATGAGAAGCAAAATGTCTTCAAAGAAAGTCCAGTTGCCTTTTGAAAAAAAAGCAACTTCAGTGCACATCCTTGCCTTTGTTGAGAGACAAGAATGTGTTTCAACATCCTGGTGGCTGGCAGTTGCTGCTTTTTCTTTTCCCATAATTTTTTTCATAATTTTGTGATGGATGCAACAATCATCCATTTTAGTCCATTCAAGACTTACATATCCTTAGGAACCCTTTTGGTTTCTGCCTAGGCTGAGTAAAGTATGCCCCTCTTGCTTCCCATACTGCAAAACCTCATCTCCCCTTCCTTTTTATTATTCTTTTTAAAGACCACTTTAAGTTGCAATAGGAACATTGCTACCTTGTTTCCAGTGAAGTCAAACAATCACATCAATATTACTGCATAGTTTTCTGGGAACTGCAGAGCAACAGAGGAACAAGAGGATAAGTTGTTCCCTACTGTTTTCATGGTTGTAGCATCAGAGAAAAAAATAGGCTTAAAAGAGAAGGGAGGGAGGGAAGGGAAGGGAAGAGAGCAAAGGAAAGAAGAGAGGCAGGCAGGAAGGGAGGAAGG
>JAEANM010008435.1:4421-17012 GCA_017656035.1 Myanophis thanlyinensis | reverse complement strand
CCTGATCCAGCATGGGTGGCTCAGGAATTCTGGGAGTTGAAGTCCACGAGTCATGAAAGAGCCAAGGTTCCCCACCCTGGCCTAGATCTTCATTAACTTTGAATCCCTGGAGGAAAGCTGCAATACAAATCTAACAAACAGATATTTTAATGCATTTGTTGATGTTGTATTGAAACTAGGAACTTGAAAGGTGAGCTTTAAACAGGGAGGACATGCAAATCTTGTATGATGTCAAACAAACCACGCAAACAAACCACAAACAAATATTGTATGATGTCAAACAAACCATGCTTCAGGGAAGGGTGGTACATAGGATTCCAGATAGAAGGAATAGCTATCTCTGATATTGTTTAGATAAATTCAACTTCCTAATGACTGAATTTTGTTTACCTGACAGCTGATGCCTGTGATGAAAGTAAGCGCCAGCAGGTACAAATCCAGTTGAAAGATGCACTCTGCTTCTTTAGTCACATTTTGCCAAGTGGGATGTCATTTTTTAGCTATTCTTTTCTGATACTGTCCCATTTTTACTACTTTACTGGGGTTTTCTTGGGAAACTCACCTGGGCCAGTTTCACAGGTAATTGGGAACTGCTGGATTTCAGGGGCAGAATTGTTTTGATAGAAATTGGTCTCATGTACCCACCAGTAGGGTCTTTGTCCAAAAAGGATCCTAAAGAGAAAGAGATTGTCTGAGGTGCTGTGAGTCAATAAAAAGAGAAGAGATTCCATTCTGCATCACTATTTAAGGCTGCAAGCAATCATGAAAGTCACATGCTCATTGATTTTTTTGAACATTGAGATCCAGAGTATTTACAAAGAGATACTGACCTAGGAATCATGGAATTTAGGAATACTGTGCAAGAAAGTAATAAACATGGTTCTGGCTTATCCACTGGGCACATATCTTTATCTTAGTTTTAAAGGTTACACAACTTTAGTATGTGGGAACCTTTTCCTGTGCCATGAAAAATAGCTTACTAGGTTTTAGCTAATTTACAAGAGGAGGGGGGGAAGAAAGTGGAAGAAAAAACCTTGAAATTTTAAATTCTATCAAGACAATGTAAACAAGCAGGTTCACATAGTAAAACATAGACTCTGGTAAGAGTAGGATATGCTTGTCATTTCTGTAATGGTTACTTTTTTAATATGATAGTTGCAGAATCCAAGCTTTTTAAAGTGGAAGTGTTACTGTCGAAGTTATTGTTTAGCCATGGTTGGTTGATTATTTGCTGACAATTTGCTGAATTTGTGCAACTGACTAAGATATAAACCATAGTTTACAAACCACAATTGGCAGTATTCACACAATACCCTAAGCAAAAGCAGACAGACGACTTAGCATACATGAACCCAGCCTCCATGTTCAGCAGTTCAGCCTAACAATGAAACTCTAAGTTCACGTGACAAACTGAAGTTGACAGACTACTTACCATTTAAATACGAGGTTTAGCCAGTCACCAATCACAGCAACCCAAATGAGCTTGATTCCCACAGCTTCACAGAGATGGAACCAAATAGGAAACAGGACAAAGAAAGTATTTCGGAGGTCAGCAGCAAAAGAAACAAAGAGGAACCAGTCCTGCGATCCTGGATATCTTGTTTGCAGAAAGTGTGTGGCTTGGATGCCTGTGTGATATAGAATATCCATGCTGGCTTCCATTCTATCTCCGGTTGAGCAACAAGCTATCTTTGGTCTATATTGCAGCTGCATGCACCCTTTAACAGAGGCCTGCTGTCTTTTATCCCCTCCTGTGTGTGGCAGCTTGAGCTTTGAACCCAAAATTACTTTGGTCACAAAAACACCTCCTGGTCAAAGGTGCTTCCCCAAACAGCTTGGGACAAACACACTTAAAGCAAATTATATAAGAGGGGCAAGTAAGCTATCCAAACCAATCCAGGTAGTCATCATGACAAAGGTGTTAACTCTTTGCAGAGCTGGTTCATAGTTATCATTCTCCTGGCAAAAACCTAAGGAAACATTGCTGCATTTCGTCTGTGCATCACTGTTCTTGGCAATAGATGGACCATTTAGGGTTTGGGTTTGTGGTATCTAAATTTGATCCTGGATCTTATTGAATACAGCTCAATTGGACCTTCCCCAAAGGTCAGTTGGCATTAGTCCATTGTTTGAAAACCTGAATGCAATTACAGATTTAATCCTCATCTTACAACCATTTGTCTAGTGACCAAAGTTACAACAGCACTGAAAAAAGTTACTTTTGATCATTTTTCACACTGTTAAATGTTGCAGAATCTCCATGGCCAGATGATCAAAATTTGGATGTTTGGCAACTGGCATATACGTATTTATGACAGCTGCAAGGTCTTGGAATCAAATGATCACTTCTGACAAGCAAAGTCAATGGGGAAGCCAGATTCAATTCACAACCATGTTACTAACTCTACAACTGTAAGGATTCACTTGATAAATGTGGCAAGAAAGGTCATATTGTTGTTGTTCAGTTGCCAAGTCATATCCAACTCTTCACAATCTCTTCAATCATAGCATGCTAGGTTCCCCTGTCCTCCGCTATTTCCACTGCCCAAATTCATGTTCATTGTGTGGATGACACTATCTAATCATCTCCTGCCACACCCTTCTCCTTTTGCCCTCAATCTTTCATAACGTTAATGTCTTTTCCAGTGAGCCCTCTCTTGTCATTTGATTGCCAAAGTATTTGAGCTTCAGAAGACTATAAAGTGGGACAAAACTCAATAACTCTCCTGCTTAGCAATGAACATTTTGGGTTCAATTGTGGCTGTAAATCAAGGATTACAGTAAAGCTGCCCTTTAAAGTTAACTGAAATAAATTCTTTTTATTATTTCATCTACTGGTGGCTATTAGGCTCAAAAGCTGTAGTCACCTTCAGTTTTCCTTCTATCAAAGAATACTTGCTCTTGCTCAATTATTGTAAATTAGTAACCTAATAATGTATTTCAACCATTTCTTTTTTCTTTTTTATATAATTTTTAAAATTTATATATACATATTTTGAATACAGTGAGTTCTTCTGGGCATTACAGTTTACAAAAAAGGAAAAAACAAAATAACATATTTATGATAATATTAAGGATACAAATGATCATAACCATATTTATGATTACATAAATTCTTTGTATTTGAATTGTATATCAATTATAATGGCATACTTATAATTATAAACAACATTCATATTTTTACTTATACATAACAACACTTTTTCTTCATCTCATTTCTACCTCATAACTCTAACCATTGGTAAAACCTATTCCGTGTTAAATAATACTCTGTATCTCCTTTGTCTTTTATTTTCAATGTCAATCTGTCCATCTTTGCACAATCCAGTATCTTCCGAATTATATTTTTAAGTGGGGTGTTCTTGTTTTTCCAATATTGTGCAAATATAATTCTCACTGCTTTCAATACATGTAATATTAAATACATAGTCCCTTTATCATAGCTCTCTGCTATTATACCTAACAAAAATATTTCTGGTTTTAAATCTATATGCTGCTTAGTTATCTTTTCCAACCAAGTATGTATTTTCGTCCAATACTTTCTTGCTTTCATTATGTCCACCGCGTACAATAGTAAGTCCCTGGCATCTGATTGCATTTCGAACATTTGGCAGACATATTATGAAACATTTTTGCTAATCTTGCTGGTAGCAAATGCCACCTATAAAACATTTTATAAAGATTTTCCTTGTATGCAGTTTTCAATTTGTAATTCTATCCGAGTTTTTACCATTTATCTAGTTCTATAGTATAACCAAAGTTTTTCGCCCATACTATCATAATTTCTTTTACTTGTTCATCTTCCATTTTGAAATTTAATAAATAATTATATAATTTATTTATCAACTTTTCATCTATCCCTAACAAAATCTTATCAAGTATTGTTGGTGCTTTATAGAAATCATTTCTATGTCCATAATCATAATATGAAATAATAATAATAATCATTTCTATGCCCATAATCATAATATGAACTAATAATCACAGTTTTTATATATTCTGTACAACTATATGTCTGTTCTCCAAATAGTGAATCTAAAAAAAGAACTCCTGGCACATTGTTCTTCCCAAAAAGTAAAACTTTTATTAAATACACTACATTGGCACAGAAGAAGCGAAACCAACTCTGAGTTTCCCTTGTAAAATACTATAGTTATTGATTTTCCCCTTTGGCCATCCCCCTTAGTTTATTGCGTTGTCCAATTGAATACACTTTTATTATGAGAATAGCCTGCATTGTTCCATACCCCTGTACAGCATGACCTTGCAGGTGGCAGCAGAGTCTCATGATCTGCAGACAGAGTCTTGGCATTCCATTCCCACCCCAGAAATTCCAACCACCCCTGTCCTGATTGTTGTCAAGTTGGGAGCAAAATAGTAATTAGGTGAAAGAGCAAATCACTCTTGACATGATGACCCCCCTGGTTTAAATATAATCATACATAAGCATGAGCAAATATCCACTGTACAAAATATTAGTCTCACTTTGGTTATTTAGGGTATCTGGAATGAAACCTCTTTACTAGCCTAGATGCTTTAACACGCCTCGCCACTACCTGCTCTGCATATACTATGGAATAGCCTTTCCAATGCACAAGGTACTGCAACTTTCCCCAGTGGTGTCTAGAGTCCAGGATGTCCTTAATTTCATAGTACTTCTCCCCTTTTATGAGGATCAGAGGTGGAGGAGGTCCCTTGAGTGGCCTCAGTCTAGAACAGTGATGGTGAATTTTTTCAGCATTGAGTGCTGAAAATGTGTGTGTGCATGCTTGTTCATGCCCAAACTGCAATCATATGTGCATGCATGCACAGTGGAGACCTGAAGACCAGCTGGAGGTGAGCTGGGGTGATGCGCACATGCCTACAGAGGGCTCTGTGTGCCATAGGTTCATCACCACTAGTCTAGAGTTTCAGAAGACCTTTAACAGGCTGGATGGACCAGCCTAAAAGTTCTCAACATCTGTAGTTCCAGTGTCACCAGATTAATAATCTGCACAATGGACCTATTTACTTGGGACCCAGTTTCTTAAAGGATTGTCTTAGATTTAAATATTTTGTGGACAGGTACACATTATCACCCACCTTGAACTCTCTTTGAGGAACTCTCTTCCAGTTTGCTTGCTTTTTCTGGTCCTCCCTTGCTTTTTCTAGTGCCCTACAACCTATGTGCCTCTCAGAACATCCATCCACTCCACCAGTGTCACAGAGGATGTGTCCCCTGGGGAAGCTCTGACATGGCTACAAATTCAATTCAGTAGCCACTTTAAAAGGGGTAATACCAGAGGTGAAATCCAGTGGTTTTAGCAGGTTCATTAGAATCGGTAGTAAATTTTCTAAGCAATTCGGAGAACCAGTTGTAAGAAGAAATCTCCTTTTGTTTTTTTCAACTTTACAGGGTTAATCCTGTAATGAAGGCTGGAAAAAACATATTGTTGTTTCTAGCCTAATCTTTATTGCCCTGCTTACAGAAACTGCCCACTCGGTCACATGATCACCCAGCCATACCCACCAAGCCACAACCACAGAACTGGTAAAAAAAATTGAATTCCATCACTGGGTAATATCCATGCTACTATGCTCCAAGTTATTGCAAGCCACTTCAGCAAATGGCAGTAGCCTAGCCCAGTTAGTCTGCTGACAGTTTATATAGCATCCTAGGTATTGCTCCACCACTGAGTTAGCTCGCTCTGTCACCCCCTTAGTACTAGGATGAAAGGCAGAGCTAAGCCCTTGTGGGGCAGGATGAACCTATCAAGCTCAAAAACTCCTGCCAGAAGTTTTTGGTAAAAGTCTCAGATAACACACTTTGGGGCCCCATGCAGCCTGTAGATTGCACGAACATCTTTGCTAAGACCCAGACTGAAGGGAGCTTTGGACATGGTATGAAATGTGCTTGTTTTGAAAACAGGTCTACAATGGTCTGTATCAGGTGTGGGCAAAGTTTTTGACTCGTGGGCCACAATGATGGGCTCCCCCTCTCCCAGCCCCCCCACCCCCACCCCCACCCTTACTCCCCCTCCCACAGCTCCCTCCACCCCCACCCTTACTCCCCCTCCCACAGCCCCCCCTCCCCCGCGTGTCTTTGCAGGCATGGGATGCCAAACACAGCAGCTCTGGAGAAGAAGGTAAGAGGGCGGTGGGCAGGAGCAGGGGGGGCGGGCATGCGTGCACACGCAGCTCCGCAACAGCAATGCCGGCTTTTCTCCCGCCGCCCAAGTGCTGCTGATGGCGAAAAACAGCTCCGGCAAAACGAACATGCGCTCCATCGCAGAATTTAGTTGGCAAAGTGGAGCACATGCGTGTCTTGCTGGAGCCGCTCTTCGCCATCAGCAGCACCTGGGTGGCAGGAGAAGAGCTGGTGTTGCTGCTGCAGAGCCGCGCGTGCGCACACCCCCCACTCCTGCCCGACGCCCTCTTACTTTCTTCTCCAGGGCTGCTGCGTTCAGCATCCCACGCCTGCAAAGACACACAGGTGTCAGCAGCCTGTCCCGCTTCACTGGACGGCTCCCCGTGGCCCTCCCTGGATGGCTCGGTGGCCTCTTCAGCAGGAGAGGAGCCCGGCAGGCGTGGAAGGGCACAGAGCATCCCTGTGCTCTGGACTAGCCCTGCAGCCGAGGGGCGTGGGGGCAGCAGACGCTCATTGTTGTCATCCTGCACCCAGCCCCAGCCTCGCGTAGGTCACTCGTGACGCGCCAATCACCGAGGCAGCAGCGACCGTAGAGCGACCCTCCAGCGAAGCCACGGGAGCCATGCTTCTTGAGGGTGCCATGCTCTCAGGTACGCTGCCGCTGTCAGTGAGGGAAGAATTAGTTCCGTGGGCCGGATTAAAAAGCCCAACGGGCCGGGTGTGTCCCACGGGCTGTAGTTTGTCCATGTCTGGTCTGTATTATGATATTCCTGCTACTCTCAGGCAGCACCTTTATGAAGTCCATGGCTTTCTCGTCCCATGGCTTAGATGGTTGGCTACTGGCTGTAATAGCCCAGGGGTTCTCCTTAACAAGCACTTCATAGATGCATATATAGGGCAGTTCACCACATAGGCTTCTATGTTCTTCTTCTCCCTTGGCTACCAAAATTGCCTTTTTACAAAATGCAGGGTTTTTACAAACCCTAAGTGCCCTGCTGGCTTTGCATCATGACTCCTTTGTAGGACCATACTTCTCTGGCTGATTGGGACATAACTTTATTTCCTTTCCATGCTCAGCCTTGCTTCAGGATCAAGTCACTCTTATGCTTTTGAAACCACTCATCCACACATACATATCCAGGACTTCTTTCAGCTGTTAAGTCAACAAGTCTCCTCCTGACCAAGGGAGGCTCTTCTGTGGCTACCTCACATGCACTAGTGTTGCAAATTGTTTGGAGGGAATGATAGACTTAGCTACCTCTTCTCTAATGCTTTTATACTGAGGCAGGAGCGAGAATTGTATCTGCTAGGAAATCTCTCCTCTCCCCCTCCCCCTAGCAAATAGCACAGGGTGAAATTAAACAAGTTAAAATATTGGGCCCACTGGACCATCTTAGGGGACAATTTCCTTGGGGCCTTCAGTGCTTCCAGATTTTTGTGGTTAGTTGAAGCTCTGAATGGGATTCTGCTACCCTCTAAGAACTGCCTCCAGGTGAGGAGGGCTAGAGTGGATAGCATAAGTCTCCTTCTCTCAGATTGCCCACTGCCTCTCAGTGTCAGACAGTTTCCAAAACATATAGGTGCAAGGCTGCAGTTCTTCCCTTTTATTTCTCTGCAATAAAACTGCCCTCACAGCCACATCTCTAGCATCTACCTGGATCATGAACAGCTCCTCTGGGTTCTGGTGTTTGAAGACTGGCTCAGTGGCAAAAAGTCTCTTTAGCTTGTCAAAAGCTGCTTAGCACTTGACAAGGATTAATTTGATCTGGGCTTCACCCCTCTCCACACTTTTAAAGGTTTGTGATGGGCAATGCTATCTGAGCAAAAGTGAGAATAAATTACATATACATTTCACAAACCCTAGGAAACTCTGCAGCTGTCTTCTGGTCCAGGGGACCTCCCATTCTAAGAATGCCTTCACCTTACCCGGGTCTATTTCTACCCATCTCTGGAGATACAGTAACCTAAGTAGTCTAAGGTGGTCTTATGGAAGTCACATTTTCATAGCTTCGTAGATAGCTGGGCTTTAAGCAGCTTCTTTAGCACAGTCCTCATTAGCTTTCTGTGCTCTTCCATGGTCTCAGTGTAAATTAAACTATCATTTAGGTACACCAGCACTCCTTTGTACAGGTGTTCATGTAAGACCTCGTTTATCAGCTGCATAAACCTGGCTGGCGTCCCCTGTAACCCAAATGGCATCACCCAGAATTGGTAGCACCCCAAGGGACAGTTGAATATGGCCTCCCATTCATCCCCCTCCCTAATCCTCATTCATTAGGATGCTTCCCTCAAGTCTTACTTAATAAAAAATTTCTCCTTAGACAAGTAACCCAACATGTCTTTCATGGGGGGGGGGGGAACATGTTCTCCATGCAACTGGCATTTATCCCATTATAATCCAAGCACAACCTCAGGGAACTCTCTTTCTTTTTCTTGAAAAACACAGGGTGTCAGCATTTCAAGAAATGCACCCTTAGAAAGTAGGACTCAAGTAGATTCCTCAAAGGACAAGAGGCAGATAGATTCCTCAAAGGACAATTCTATTGGATACATCATATTGATACAACTGTTGAAAACACAGTCTGAAAGTTCACATGGTTTTCACCTAATTAAAAGAGAGAGTTTCCCTCCTTCCTCAAGTCATCAGTCACATGGTTCAATAGAGGTACTGGCTTCTATTGCTTGGTTACTTCACTCATCCTCTCCCATCCACCTGTTGGAATGACCTTAGTTCCCACAGGAAAACTACTTACTTTGACTACAATACCCCAGCTAACTATTTCCATCCCCCTCCCATATAAGCCATTAAGCTTCAAAAATGGCCCCAGCCAGGTTCTCTTCCGGATTGACAGTCGAACCCCCTTAACTAACAAGAAGCTCCTGGAGAAGGAAAACCAAAACCCAAATGGAGATCAATTAACATCCAATCAACCCTCTTCTCCCTCTCTCTGTAGATCCCTTTGGTTTTGGGGGGTACTTGTCATGGAATTGCTTGACCAATCTGTCTGCCTTTACATTCCAGCTTTTAAATCATGTAGCTTCAGAAAGTAGATATCCCTTCCACTGTACTAGGTACTGCAACCTCCCCTTGTACAATCTAGAGTCTAAGATTTTTTTTAATCTCATAGTGCATTTCTCCCTGCACTATGATTGGTTTGTGGGCTGGGCAGTCAACTGGCCTCAGTTGAGAGCCTACTACTGGCTTTATCAAGTTGCTGTAAAAATCTGGATACACTTTCCCTAGCAGGTGGAGGAATTTGAGCTGACTGTAACTTTCACTATTGGGAAGGGCCCTATGAATTTTGGTCCTAATTTTTTACAGTGGATTTTTAGCCTCAAATACTTTGTAGAGACGTAAACCTTGTTATCTATGTGGAAAGGCTTTTGGAAAGCTCAGTGTTTGTCAGCTTGCACTTTAAGGCACTTCTTGAAGGGCTCACTTTGTGTTTTCCCTTTTCAGGGGCTTTTTCAGGGGCTCCATCCATTCAGCTAAGGACATGGAGGAGGATGGCTTCCTAGGGAGCTCAGGCATGGGGTCAAATTCCATGTCACTAGTGACCAGGAAAGAGGTCAGACTAGTGCTGCTATTCACTGCATTTTTATATAGTTATATGCCACTTTGGCATATAATTCCACCCAATTGGTCTGTTGGTAGTTTACATAGCATCTTAAATATTGTTCCATCATGGCACTAGCATGTTCCACAGCCCTGTTAGTGCTTGGACAAAAGGCTGAACTAAGCCTCTGTGAGGACCCAATGGACTTTATAAGCTCCCTCCAGAACTTGGTTGTGAACTGTACTCCCCTGTCCAAGATAATTCTGTGAGGAATGCCTGCAGCATATAGATGTACTTTATAAACAGTTTAGCCAGCTTATGGGCTGAGGGGATTCCTGAGCAGGCTTTGAAGTGGGCTTGTTTTGAGAACAGGGTCTATCATAGTCCAAATGATTGTATTCCTGCTGCTGTCAGAGAGCTCTACTATAAAATCCATGCCAATTTCTTCCCATGGACAGGATGGGCCTTCCACCTGTTGGAGCAAACCTGGGGCTTTCCCTAATCTTTTCTTCATATCTGCACAGGTGGAACAGCTTTTGACATAGTCTTCAATGTCTTGTTTCATTTTTGGTCACCAAAATTGTCTCCTCACAAGGTGCAAGGTCTTTAAGTAGCTGAAGTGCCCTGCCTTCTTGGAATTGTGGCTCTGTTGGAGTACTTAGAGGCACAAGTTGTTGGGATGTACAGCTTAGAGCCCTTCCAGGCTAGTTCATCTCTGAGGGTTAGCAACTCTTTATTGTTCCTGTATCATGTGTCAGCTGGCAGTTTGTCTGTTAGTTTCTGGTCAAAACACCTCCCTGCCCACCTCTCTACTACTGATCTTGTCCTCTGGTGATGGCTTGCATGGCCAGTTGGGAGGGGAGAAGCATGACATGGATAACATCCTCTTGTTTGTTGTACTGTGGCTTTTGTGATAAAACATGGGCTAGAAGGCTTTCTCTCCAGGGATGTAATTCAATGTAAAATTGAATTGGTTGAAGTATTGCAACCATTGGACTTGCATTGGGGAGAGTTTCTGTGGGGCCCTAAGCACTTCCAGGTTTTTGTGATCTGTATATACTTCGATGGGCATCAGGCTACCTTCAAGAATTTGCACCAGGTCAGCAGGGTCTATTGAATGGCATATGCCTCTTTCTCCCAGACTGCCCACCTCCTTTCAATTTCAATTAATTTTTTGGAGGTGTAAGCACAGGGTTTCAGGGTGTCATCTGCATTCTTTTGGATGAGTACTGCAGCCATCACTACATCACTGGCATTGGCTTGAACAATGAACGGATGATCTAGGTTTGGGTGCTTGAGGATTGGCTCGTGAGCAAATAGAAATAGTCCCTTGAGCCTCTTAAAAGCCTTCTGGCATTCTAGGGTCCATTTTAACAGTTGGCCTGGCTGGGATTTCACTCCTCCTCCTCCTCTGGTCTTAAGTAGCTCTGTAATTGGGAGGGCAATCTCAGCAAAGGAAGGGATGAACTGCTTGTAGAAGTTTTCAAACCACAAGAAGCTTCAGAGTTGCTTGTGGGTGTGAGGAGGCTGCCAGTCTAAGACAGCTTTGACCTCCCTGGGTCCATCTCTACACCTTCACTGGACACTTAGTAGCCTAAGTAGTCTAAGCTGGATTTGTGGAATTGCATTTGGATAGTTTGGCATATAGCTTGACTGTGAGGAGTTTCTTAAGCACTTGGAGCACTAGCTTAATGTATTCCTCTAGGGTCTCACTAAATATGAGAATGTCACCCAAATAGACAAGGATTCCTTTGTATAGATGCTCTTGTACACATCATTATTATTAGCTACAAAAACACCCTGGGGGCTCCTTGGAGGCCAAAGGGCATCACTTTAAATTGGAAACTTCCTAAAGGGCATTTAAATACTGTTTTCCATTCATTTCTTTCCTTGATTCATACCCAGTAGTATGCCTCCCGCAGGTCTAACTTGGTGAGCACTTTGCTCTTTGCCAGATGGGTCAGTAGGTCCTTCATGAGGAGAAGTGGGTACATGTTTTCCACGTAAATAGCATTAATCTCTCTAAAATCAATGCACAGTCTCATTGACTCATCTTTTTTCTCTTTAAAGAGGACGGCTGTGGCCACCTGGATTTTTCTGATTGTATGAATCCCCTAATTAGGTTGGTGTTGATGTACTCCCATAGTTCTTTCATCCCTTTTGGGGTCATGTAGTTTTGCCCCAGGCACAAACTCTATGACACAATCTGTAGAGCAGTGAAGGGCCAGGGTGTTACATTCATCTTCACTAAAAGCCCCTGTGAGGTCTTGGTATTCTTTTGGAATTTAAGGAGCTCTTTCTTGGGAACTGCTTGGACATGGCTTTAGTTCCTTCATCTCGCCTAGAGTTGTCTGGCCATCAGATAGCTTCCCCTCCAGGAAGGCTAGATAGGATGAGAGGAACTATTCCCAGCCTTAGCTCCAGTTTTGCTTGCCACAATATAAAACAGATGTTGAGACTGTAAAAAGTGTGCTGAGAAGAAAAACAAACATGATTAGGAGACTGGAGGCTAAAACATGAAAAAATAGTTGAAGGAATAGGGTATGTCTAATGAAAAGAAGGACTAGGAATGTCATGATTGTAATGTTCCAGTATTTGATGGGTGACCACAAAGAAGGAGTCAATCTATTTTCCAAAGCATTTTGTGGACATGCACAAGTAGCAAAGGATGGGAACTAATCAAGAGAGAATCAACCTAGAACTAAGGAGAAGTTTCCTGATAAAACAATCAATCAGTGGAATGATTTGCCTTCAGAAATTGTGGATGCTTCATCACTGGTTTTTATATATATATAGAAATAAGCAATGTAGGAAATGTAAGAAATAAGAAATGTAGAGTTAGAGAGAAAATAAGGATATATAAATTATTTTAAAAATTTACATTTTATTGTGTGTGTGTCTATGTGT
>JAEANM010008434.1:0-17015 GCA_017656035.1 Myanophis thanlyinensis | reverse complement strand
TATCTATCTATCTATCTATCCAGCCATCTCTATATCTCCATCCATTCATCCATCCATCTATCTAGATATATTCTTTTGTTAATTTCGTGCATGACTTCACCCCATTGTTTCATGTATTACACTAGAGAAGTAGAACTGTGAGGGCCAGGACATGAACAATGGGATGTGCTTTCAGTAAAGAGAATAATCAAAAAGGGATTATAGGTAGTCCTCGACTAACGACCACAACTGAGCCCAAAATTTATGTTGCTAAATGAGAAATTTGTTAAGTGAGTTTTATCCAATTTTATGAATTTTCTTGCCACATTTGTTAAGTGAATCACTGCAGTTGTTAAATTAGTAACGCGGTTGTTAAGTGAATTTGGCTTCCCCACTGACTTTGCTTGTCAGGAGGTCGCAAAAGGGGATTGCATGACCTCAGGACACTGCAACCGTCATAGATATGAACCAGTTGCCAAGCACCTGAATGTAAATCACGTGACCATGGGAACATGGTCATAAGTGTGAAAATGGTGATGTCACTTTTTTCAGTAACGTTGTAACTTTGAACGGTCACTAAATGAACTGTTGTCAATTAAGGACTACCTGTATTGTACAGGCAGTCCTTGACTGACAACCATTAATTTAGTAGCCATTCAAAATGTGACTAATGACTGGGTCTTGCATTTATGATCGACACATGATCAAAATTCAGGCGGTTGGTAACTGGCATGTTTTTATGATAGTTGTAGCATCCCAGATCACAGGATCCCCATTTGGGACCAAAAAGCAAAGGCAAAGGGGGAAGCTGAATTCACTTAACAACTACAGCCATTTCTTTTAAAACGCATGGAGAAGAAGTCATAAAAAATTGGATGTGACTCAAGAATCACCTTGCTCAGCAATGGAAATCCTGGTCTTCATTATAGCCATAAATTGAGGACTTCTTCGGTTGGGAGTAGGACCACCTGTCCTGTGTTGCTTTTACAATTGTTTTAATCTAGGCTGTAAGTGTGGTTTTATTTGTTTATTTATTTGCGTTGGTAGAGCTGCATGATCTCATACAGCAGGGGTGTCGAACCCAAGGCCCAAGGGGTCAGATCCAGCCCGCAGAGTGCTTAGATCCGGCCAGCGAGGCCACCCTGGAAAGAACGAAGGATAGGCCCGTGGTGCCTCTGCCAGAGAAAACAGGCTCCCGAGCTCTGTTTTCGGCTGGGACGGCCACCTGCAACCCTCTGCCAGCTAAAACGGAGCTCAGGTTGCACATACAGCACTCCTGATAGATAGATAGATAGATAGATAGATAGACAGTCCATTTTCGCTGGCAAAGGCACCATGGGCCACCATAGGCATCCCTGACATGAGTGACGCCAAGCTGGCCATGGCCCCCCGGCCCAAGGTCAAACACAACCCTGATGCGGCCCTCAATGAAATCAAGTTTGACACCCCATCATACCGTGACTTGTTTTATGTGTTTTAATGGATTGTTTGGTTTTGTACACCATCCAGAGTCCACTGGAGTTGGGCGGCTCTTAAGAAATTTAAATAAAGAAATGACTAAGAAAAACCAATCTTCCTTCTTCTCTCTCTCTCTCTCTCTCCCCCCCCCCCACCCCAAAAACAAAAAAACCCAGGGCCTCCTGAACTGAATAAACCTTTGGCGATGCATAGGAAGAGAGCAGAAGGATAATCTGATAAAAGCAGAACTTGACCACCGTAAAGCTATGTTCTAAGGATCTTTTTGAAAGCACGCACAGCTTTGTGGTCCTCGGGTCTTATGCAGAGAGTTTAAGGGTATCCAGACGAAGGTGGAGAAGCAGAGGATGCAAGGAAAGGGAAGGCAGGCTCAACAGAATCACGAAACAGGCTTTTTGGTTCCCCCCAAAAAATCCCTTTTTATTTGGTTACTGTGAATTCTTCTCATTCACATCCAGAAAAGTCCCGGCAGTAAACCTTCCAAGGTTTTATTGCAATCTATCTATCTATCTATCATCAATCCTTGGATATTTGCCAGGCTGAGTTTCCTAGTCGAAATACTTGGCAAGGAGTCTCTGTACGGCACAAACTCTGATAAGCAAAATTTCACACTAATGAGTGAATTAGTTCCTACAAACACCATTCCCCTTTTGTTCCTATTTATTCCCTATGGGAGGGGCGTCCACTTGTACTTTTCAGTGTCCACTTGTACTTTTACTTCCGAGTCGACCCCTGTTCCTTAGTTGTTCCCTTCTCCTGACAGCTCTGAAACAGGCTCCAGCTGTTCTTCTTCCCCACTGATCTCCTAATCCGAAGGCAGCTGATAAATGTCGGAGGACTCTGGCCCCATCTCTGCCTCCGACACAGAGCATCCATCAGAACCTTCCCCTGACTTCAGGAGGTCCAAGGTCCTCCCCAACCTGTTCACTGTTTGAGTCTGCCGCCAGCTCCGCTGGCAGCTGACAGGCCACACCAGGTTGCTGAGGAAACTGTAGGCTGCCCTTCTCCCTTCCTATTGGAGCCTTGTCCTCAACGTCAGCATGGTAGAATTGCTTGTAAAGGCTGAATGTCTACGGAGTTTCTCAGTCATCCAGCCCTGGTTGTCCCAAAGATTCTTTTTTTCAAGAGGTGACTGGACTTTCTGGCTTTTTTCTTTGAAGGTATTTCGCTTCTCATCCAAGAAGCTTCTTCTGTTCTGACTGGACGGTGGGAACAAAGGGCTGCTTGCAAGTTTTTCAGCGGCCTGCTCTTCTGCGAGGTCTTTTACTTCCAGCCAGCCAGCCAAAGTTCCCTGTACAGGTAGTCCTCAACTTACATTTCATTTAGTGACCCTTCAAGGTTACAACAGCACTGAAAATAAGTACCTTGTGACCATGTTTCACACTTGCGACCGTCGCCCCATCGCCATGGTTATGTGATTTGCATTTGGTTGGCTTGGCAACCGGTTCACATTAATGACTGTCGCAGTGTCCTGGGATTCACTCCATAGCCATGTTATTAAACTGAGCAGCTGCGATGATTCACTTAAGAACTGTTGCACGAAAGGTTGTAAAATGGGGCCAAACTCATTTAACTACATACATTCTGGGCTCAATTGTGATCATAAGTCGAGGCCTACACTTATTTTTCCAGTAGCATTAATCATAGCGACCAAGGCTTCTGGGAACTGTAGTTCACCAACGTTGGGTGGTTTCCAGTATCCTGTCCCAGGACTGATTGCAAAAGCCATTCTTTTTGGACTAGAGAGAACCTTTATTCCAATGTAATCCCCAGTCCTGAAATAACTTGGCTACTTATTTTCATGTGGCATCATCAATGCTCTTTTTCAGGGCCAGCTTCTTTGTACCTCACTGTTCTCCCCTCACGATCCTGTCAGTTAGCACCGTAATACCTTGGCCAGCATTAGGCAAAGCTTCTACTGTTATGATAGCTTTTTCAAATTCACCAGATTGCCCTCAGCGGACACTACAGGGTTGGAAATGTGAGGTCTGGCAATTGCTTGCTGTCGACTAGAATACTAGCAGTTTTATTTTGTTTGCTTTTTAAGGGCACGATCAGGGTTGGGATGCAGACATCTGTCCGAGAATGCTCTGGACTAAAGCCAAGTTTGCTTCTGGCCGTTAATTTCCCATCAGTTCTGTCCTGTCTTTGCTTCTGCAATTCAAATGGGAATATCTGCACATTTAAGTAAAGAATAGTTTGTCCCAATTTATCCCCAAACCGCAGCTATTTGTTGGTTTTCAGAACAAGTATATCACAAGCAGATTAACTCTCTCCACCCCCACTCCTTTTCCTACAACTGTGTTAGCACCACCTGGCTGCTGAGAAATTGAAAGAAAATGACTGACATGCTACCACAACATTCTCACTGGCAAGGATGAATTTAAAACACACACACACAAATGGTAAGCTATATGCTTAGTAGAATGGAGATGAAACTGCAGGGCGTCAGCATAATGTTAAAGGATACCGGCTTTGTCATCACAGAATTCTCAGCGCTACCACAGAAAGCATCCTACGGAGGTTGGGCATTGTAGCTTAAGTAATTTTTAAAATGCATTTAGCCCTCGACTGTTGAATGTTGAAACTTACAATAGCACTGAAAACAAGTGACTTATGACCAGTTTTTCCACACTTACGGCCGTTACAGCATCCCCTCGGTCACGTGATCAAAACTCAGGTGCTTGGCAACAGCTTCATATTTATGACGGTTGCAGTGTCCTGGAGGTTACGTGATCCACTTTTGCGACCTTTTGACAAGCAAAGCCAATGGGGGAAGCCGGATTCACTGAATGACCATGTTACTAACTTAACAAACGAAATGATTCACTTTCTCGGGCAAGAAAAGTCGTAAAATGGGGTGAAAGGAATCCGGAGGGGGGGGAGGGGGAATATGTTATTCCAAAGGACATGTGTCACAAAACAGAAAATCCACATCCTAGGTCCCAGCAGATCACACTTGTTCATAGATGGGACCTGAAAAGTGCCTACCCTGATGGATCTAACAGGTCAGGCTCAGATAATGAGTCAAGGATGGTCTTGCAAATAACACAGCTCCAGGTAATTGCTTTATAGGAATCCTACAAAGCCCTTAATTTCCTGGAGTTATGTTATTTGCAAGACTGTTCTTGATTTATCAGGACCCTGAATTACACTTGGAAGCCCGCAGGCAGCCAATGCAGCTCATGGGGCAGCGATGTAGCACAGGCATACCAAGGTCTACCCATAACTACCCATGCCATCACATTATGGACCCACTGCAGATTCTATGGTAGCTCCATGTAGCCCACATTGCAATAATTCATGTGGGAGGTGACCAAAGCAGGAGTGACCAAGAGCAAGGCCTCCTCAATCTAGGAAAGGGCACAATTGACATGTGAATCTATGCAAAAGCCCTCCTGGCTATCACTGCCATCTGCTTGTTCCTCGTACAGGAGTTATAAGATTAGGAGGACCCTGGAATTATGGATCAGTCTTGTTTGGAGTAGTGAGAGAAGGAAAATCTTTAGGTGTAAGCATTCCTCTCAGACCACTGCTGAGATCCACCAAGAACCTTATGTGGATTCGCTTGGAAATCTACTCAAATCACTCTTTTTGCCCAATATTCTCTTTTTGCCCAATTGGCATAGCAAATAACTGGAAATTATATAAGAGAACATATCCAGACTAAGCTTCTCAACTAAGAAACTCCTGGAGAACCCCCAAAATCAATTGTTCTCAGATTCAGAGAGAACAAGAAATGTATAGCAAAACTAATGGGTAAGGCTTTACAAAGCTGTCTGAAGAAACTAAGAAGCAGAGGATACAGCATGAACTCATACGTTTTATTTATTAAACATATATGTCAGCCATGTTGCTATCTAGAGCGACTCAAATTTCGGACGCTGTGACTCAAGCATCAAGCGTTAATTCAGGCAGCCCCTCCGATGCTTTCATGTACGACAAATCCTGGATCAAATGACCGCAAGGCAGAAGTCACCGCAAACCTCCAACCCAAGAAACAGCCGTACAGTTTGTCACTGCAAGAAAGCGAGTTTCATAAAGACACACCCCTTTTTCCTTCCTACCTGATATTCACTCCAATCGATGTTCAAAGGCTTGGTAAGAGAGATTGGGATACTTAAGGGAGCGTCTACATAATCCTGCAAATAAATGGGAATAGTCATTCTTTCAATAACCAGGTTGGAGTGACAAAGCTAGGTTTAAAAAATATCAGAAACAGAAGAGTATAATTTGCTTTTGTAGTACCCGTACAAATCAAAATTATACACCAGTCAGGGAAATCCAACTCTTTCAGTCAAAATCTATGCATATTTTATGACAAAGATATTGATACAAAACTTCCTCCGAAGTCCATTGGGATCTTAGTTCTGCCTTAGCGTAGCAGAACGATTATTCTCTTGGTGTGCCAACGCCCATGTTCCTCAGTGGCTAAGTCCATTCTCCCCGAATCTTGGCACTGATTGTTCTGGTCACCTAAACAAAGGATGGCCATCTGACAATGTCTTGCATGCCTGCTGGTTTTGACAGAAATAATGCTTTGTGTGTGCTATGCCGCAAGCAATGATATTGCCCATTTTTCTCCTTCACAGGCAAGGAGGAGAAATCCTATTGGTGGTTATGATTTCAGAAGAGTTTCTCAACGGGAAAGGCATGATGATGAAGATGATGATGATGCACCTTGGTCCTGGGGAAACTTTGTTTCGTTTCACTGTGTACTATACTGTATATTGTTGAAATGACAATAAAACCTATTTGACTTGACGATGATGATGGATGAGGAGAATGAAGATGCAGGAAAAGGCTGAAAGTATCTAGTCTTCCACTCACAGTACATACACGAGTAGGATGGGGAGCAATCTGATAGGCACTTTCTTAGCAATGAGGCTAAATGGAGTTGCATTTTATTTTTTTAGCAGCTAAGGATGGGAGGGGTGATGATGCAAAACTAGTGGTGCCACATGAGGGGCTGGACAGTCACTTGTCTGAAATGGTATAGGGTCTCCTGCTTGAGCAGGGGGCTGGACTAGAAGACCTCCAAGGTCCCTTCCAGCTCTATTGTGATTAAGGATGAGATCGCAGGGGTTATTTCCTGCTTGGGAGAGATGGGGTTTAAACACCTCCAGTCTGTTCTAAAGATCGCATCCAGTTCTTGTATATTTCAGAACGTGGGAATGGATGTTATTCTTCAGCAATTGTATCAAAACCAGCCAACATCTCAGAAGACACATCCAGCAACATCTCGGAAGACATGTCCAGATGTAGTCCTTAGGCGCAGGTGAAAGCTTTCTGGAGGCCTCTTGGGTTCACGCAGGGCTAACCTTATATTAGACAGAGCAACTGGGTCAATTCAGGTGACAAATGCAGAGTTTTCCTACCCACCTAAGCTAACATGTACATGACGCTGGCCTGGTCACGGTTCCTTGGCTGGTTGTTTTTTCTTCCAACAAGGCAGAATGTTGATTACAAGCTGAGACAAGCCAAAGTGTTCTTACAGAGCCCTAGTTTAGATACATCTCATTCAAACAGCATTCGGGCGAGTCTGTTTTGCTGCCTGACCCATACCTGCTTCCAGTTGAAAACCAGTCCTTCTGCTGCGTAATCACGTTCCTTGTACTCCTTGAAAAATTCGCAGCCTGTGCAAGAGGAAGAAAAAAGGGGGATGGGGAGAAGAAAAAGAAAGAAAGAAAGGCATGTCAGCAGAGTTAAAAGAAGCTCCTCCTGAGGAATCACAGATCCCAGAACAAAATAGGGTTAGAGCCACAGCTTGACTCTCATTAGGTGTTTATAGAGCAGTGCTTTTCAAACTTGGCAACTTGTGCGGACTGCAACTCCCAGAATTCCCTCTGCCAGCCAAGTTTGAAAAAGACGCTGCATTAGAACAACAATCAGCCCGACCTCTTGCAGCAAGAGAGACAGGCAAGCAAGCAAGCCGCGATGAACAATTCTCAGCTGGAATCCAACATTGTTGGTAAGCAGGAACCTGAGCTATCCCAAAATCTCAGGAGCTTCTTTTCAACTTTGCCTCCATAGCTTGTGTCAGAAACCAGCTGGCAGTTCTACCACCCTGAAGTTGGTACCTTGGAATTTTGACATAGAGTTTGATTGCCCAGAGAGACATTCTGGGGAAATCCTCAACAGGCTAAGGATTGTGGCTACAACCACTTGGCTGGGAATGTACAGAAGTTCTGGGGATATGGCAGATTCTGTACCCCTGCTCTAAATCATACGCTCCTGGACTGCTTTATTAAACTGCCAGATAGGATTCAAGATACAATACAGGTAGTCCTCATCTTATAAACCCCCCACCCGCTATCTGGTTCCAGAGTTCTGACATTTGCACACACCCCTCTGATCACATGACCGCATTTCAGGCACTCGTTATGGCTGGCTATAGCGTTCCACAGTCACATGACCACAGATCACATGACACACACACACACCCCGTTTCCACCTTTTGGACAAGTTTCCAGCATAAAAATATCCCTAGGAACACACAGATTCGTTTAACAACCATGATATTTGCTTAACGACTATTATAAAAACAGCTCTGGACACGTGAGTGACTCAACTTATGACCATCATGATTTACAATGGATATTCTAGGCCCCATTTATGAACATAAGTTGAGGACTATCTGAAATGCTTCTGAAGAGAGAAGCATAAGCACGGGGAGGGGGTGTTTTGGTTTTCTGCCCCACGTTGAGCAGGTTTTGTTACATTGCAATACAGAATAGAGATACAAAGCCAGACACGACAACGGATAGGTGGAGACCTAGGAAGAAACAGGTTTGGATGAGATAAAATGCATAAGTTTACAGAATTGTGCCATTCTGATTCTCTCTCACACATGCAAAGACCCAGGTAGTGCCTAAATATATTCAGAGAGAGAGAGAGAGAAAAAAAAATTGTCATTATTTAAAAAACCAAAACCTCCAACCTAGTTACTTGTGTTCTGGAAAGGAACTTCATCCACGGCTTGATGTAACTTTAATTGGAATATTCCCTCTGTGGGCTCTCATCCATTAAAAGACAATGAGTGTTTATGTGCTTGTTTTTCCCATGTGACACCTCCCAAGGAACATCTCATAATGCACAAGGACTTTCCAGGTCAGTATTTCTTAGCCAGAGTTTCCTGGCAAGTGCTTAGCTCCCTTGGACTGTGATTCATTGCAGCGAGATGAGCTCCGGGAAGAGCCAAAAGGAAGGGGGAAACCCATTTTCAGCATTGCTCTGAGAAGCCAATCTAAATCCTCCGGTTGTACGTATATTATCCTTGCCCACCCCCCTCCCACTACACCAATTTTCAACCTCATTGGTTTCTAATGACATGTTGAACAGGCTTGCAAAAGCAATGGGGTGGAAAAGGAAAACCATACCCTACATCTTAAATAAATATTGTTCAGACACAATGATGCACCTTATCCTTTGACGTAGGAATCTTTCATTTGGGGGGGGGGGGGGAGCCGCTTCCAGAAACAAACAAAAAAGAACTCTTTGACCAGGTGAAAAATTACAGCTGATGTTCCCGATGAACAGCAGATAAGTTGCAGTTCTTAAAATTAAATTCAGAGCCGACTGGGGGACCTTTGGCTGGTCACTCTGTCTCAGCCCAGCTAACCTCACAGGGTTGTTGTGGGGAAAATAGGAGGAAAGAGTATGTTTGTTGCCTTGTGTTAAACCAGCAGCTCTCACTCAACCTTTTGGGCACCAGGGAACGGTTCTGGGGAGAAAGGTTTTTCCGTGGACCGAAGGAAGTGTGGTTTCGCATGCTGTCTGCATACCGCAGATGAGGCTCGCTTGTTTGAGTGGCCTGGTTTCTGGCATCCTGGTCTAAGTGGCATCTGGCTCAACAGTAGTAACTGTGAAAGGGATCTTGGAGTCCTAGTGGACAATCATTTAAATAGGAGCCAGCAGTGTGCGGCAGCAGCCAGAAAAACTCCAACGCAATCCTGGGCTGCATAAACAGAGGGATAGAATCAAGATCACACGAAGTGTTAATACCCGCTTTATATAACACCTTGGTAAGGCCACATTTGGAATACTGCAACGAGTTTTGGTCACCACAATGTAAAAAAGATGTTGAGACTCTGGAAAGAGTGCAGAGGAAAACAACAAAGGTGATTGGGGGGGGCTGGCGGCTGAAACATGTGAAGAACGGTTGCAGGAATTGGGTACCTCTAATCTGGTGAAAAGAAAGACAAGGAAGTGACATAATAGCAGCGTTCCATCATCTAAGGCAGTATAGCACCCAAATTTTGGGGCATTGGGGACCGGTTCTGTGGAAAGAGGGTTTTTGCAGACCGGAGGGGGTGTGGTTTCATGTGCTGCCTGCATCCCGTGGATGGGGCTTCGTTTGTTTGCATAGCCCGGTTTCTGGCATGCTGCGGACTGGTGCCGGTCCATAGACTGCGAGTTAAACAATAAAGGTGGGAACCCACCCAAAAAAAAGAGAGCGAGAGAGAGCCTGAAATATAGTTTCACATGAAGATTAAAAACTATACAGGTAGACCTCGACTTACAACAATGCACTTAACAACAATGCGCTTACGGTGCTTACAGCGGCACTGAAAAAAAGTGGTTTATGATCGTTTTTCAGAGTTATGACCTTTGCAGCATCCCCATAATCATGTGATCAAAATTCAGATGTTTGGCAACCAGTTCATACTTATGACGGTCGCAGTATCCCAGTGTCATGTGATCCCCTTTTATGGCCATCTGACAAGCAAAGTCATTGGGGAAGCCAGATTCACTTAACAACCGGCTTAGTAATGTATCAACTGCAGTGATTCACTTAACAACTGGCAAGAAAGGTCATAAAATGGGGGCAAAACTCACTTAACAGATGTCTCACTTAACAGTAGAAATTTTGGGCTCAATTGTGGTCGTAAGTCAAAGACTACCTGTACAGTACTTGGCATCTTGTAGTCTTTCACCTGGAGTCTCTGAAATATCGTCTATTCCAAATTTATCTAACAAGTACCGAAGTCAATTATTTTGTTTGCTATCGTCCAAGTTTTACTATATGGCTGCAACCTACCTGGGTAGGGGATGGAGAGGAGAGTGAAGTCAGCATAGCGCTGGGCTTTATCCACTTTCTCAGAAGATGTCACACTGGAAGAGACAAGGAAATGCGCTGTGTGTGGAGGTGAAATTCTTTGGCAGTATTTAGCAAAAGCATGTCAATAGTATTATGGAGCCACTTCATTACACCTAGAAATTCTGGGTCTATTTTCTTTTATACATTTGCGAAGCTTTACTATTGTATTTTTCGGCACATAAGACGCACCTAGATTTAGAAGAGGAAAACAACAACAAAAAGGTTTTGGCCTCCATGCACTCCATTTTCTGGCCTTCTTTTAGCCCATTTTCAAGGTTTTTTTCAACCCATTTTTGAGGCTTTTTAGCCCTTTTTTTCTGAAACCCCCCCAAAAAATGGCCCCCCAAAAAGCCTTGAAAACAGGCTGAAAAAAGGCCTGAAAATAGGGTGTGCAGAGGCCAAAAAACAGCTGGTGGGTGGGCAGGGCTTCAGCAACATTTGCTGTATAAGACACACAGACATTGTCACCCACTTTTTGGGGGGGAGTGCGTCTTATACGACGAAAAATACAGTACATTTTCTGGCTCTCAACAATTAAGGCTGTAAGACAGCATCTGTAGTCAGTTCTGTCTCTCAACCTTCTAAATAAATGGGGCTTTTATTTTTGTGAGATGTGAATAACAACAAAATCATCTCATCATCTGGGAACCTTAGATCCAGGGTGGGCAATTGTGGCTCTTTTATGACTTGTATAAATAAAATGGAGGCAATTTTTTGAGGTATAAGGGTTAAGCCAGGGGTGGGCAATTGTGGCTCTTTTATGACTTGTGGACTTCAAATCCCAAAATCCCTGGGCAAGGCGACCTAAATAAAATGGAGGAAATGTTTTGAAGTGTTAAGGGTTCCTTACATTTACACCTCACAATGTTTTCTTCATTTTCTTTAGGTTGCCTTGCCCAGGAATTCTGGGATTTGAAGTCCACAGGTCATAAAAGAGCCACAATTGCCCACCCCTGGCCTAGGCCTTAACCCTTACACCTCAAAACATTTCTTCCATTTTATTTAGGTTGCCTTGCCCAGGGATTCTGGGATTTGAAGTCCACAAGTTGTAAAAGAGCCACAATTGCCCACCCCTGCCTTAGATTATTTTACTTTCCCCCACCCCCAGCCCTTCCCATAGACCTTCTGAGCAGCAATCAAGAGGACTCCCTGCCTTTTATCCTCACAAATGAGATGGGCAATGGCACTTTGCCCACAGTCGTCAAATGAGGACAATTTGTGGTAGGATAAGAATTTAACAGAATATCCGAATTGGAGGTGACTCTGGAAGTCTTCTAGTCCAACCCTCTGCCCAAGCAGGAAACCCAGTATCATTTCAGACAAATGGCTTGTCCAACCTCTTTCAATCTAGTGATCACTGAGGCTGAAGCCCAGCTCTAAGTTGTGGGTGAAGACATTGTCTGAAATGGTATTGGGTTTCCTGCTGGAGCAAGGGGTTGGACTAGAAGACCTCCCAGGTCCCTTCCAACTCTGTTCTTCTGTTAAGCATTCCTCAGCTGGAATGTGGCTCAATAATGCCCCTGCTGCATCTGGACTACACCTATGTACAGGTGCTTACTTCAATCCAAACTTCACTTTTTTGTTCTCCACCATCAGGTCACAGATGTATGCAACTGACAGATAGCGCAAGAGCTTGATGTCGTGACCTCGGACTTTGTCAAAGAGTTGTGAGTCTGCGTTTCTGAAAGGAAGGGAAAAAATGAGGCTTAGCATTCCGTCCTGGGGAATCAAAAGAGTTTAGGAAGCCTTACATGCCAGAACAGCCAGAACTGCAGGAAAAGCAATTACTACCAACCTGCCTTCCATTGTGGACCTGTATACTGCAGGAATAAAAAAGAGGGCTGGGAAAATATCTACAGACCACTCACATCCTGGACATTGTTTCAACTCCTACCTTCAAAATGATACTACAGAGCACTGCACACCAGAACAACTAGACACAAGGACAGCTTTTTCCCGAATGCCATCATTCTGCTAAACAAGTAATTCCCTCAACACTTTCAAACTATTTACTAAGTCCGCATTACTATTATTCTTCACATCGTTCCTATCACCTATCTCCTCCCGCTTACGACTATAACTTCGTTGCTTGTATCCTTATGATTTACATTGTTCATTGTTTCCTAATATGATTTGATTGCTTATTCAGTACCCTGTGACTATCATTAAGTGTTGTATCTTATGATTCCTGCCATATGTACCATTTCCTTTTATGTACACTGAGAACCTATGCACCAAAGACAAATTCCTTATGTGTCCACTCACTTGGCCAGTAAAGAATTCTATCTATCAATCTATCTTTGTGGGGGATAAGATCCTGAAAGTCCCATTCATTTCAAGATATATATATTTTTTTGCAAGGGAGGTGCCCCCAAGAGATGGCATCCAGCTTAGGACTCAAGCATTTGAAGTCCTCTATGTAAATGGGTCAAAATAAGGGGTGAAGAACTAGGGCGAAAGACATGCTAATAAACATAATAAATCTGATGGTTTGGTTGGTTTGGATACAACAGCTCCCCAATTCTCCTCTCAAATTGAAGTTCTTCCATCCCTTCAAAAAAATCACCCTCTCCAGAATCAGCTTGGAAGGAAAGCCAAGCTAGATAAACTATTAAGTGATGTTCGTTTTGGGAGTTGAAGTCCACAAGTCTTGAAGTTGCCAAGGTTGGACGCTCCTGATCTACAGAGAAGAATTTTAAGGGCTTAATCTACATTTATGATCTAACATTATAATACTTTGTGGAGTGTGCAAAACACTTTATTCTTGGCTGAGAAATTTTAGTTTTTCTAATTTATCATTGAAAAAAAAAAATCTGCCGTAAACTACCTTGACTATCTTTAAGAATTTCCTTTGAAGTTAAAATAAAATAGAATTAAAAAGCTGCCATAAACTACTTTGAGCACCTTCAAGAACATCTTTTGAACTTAAAATAAAATAGACATTAAATAAAATTCACAGCAATGCCATAAGACTTTCATCTTGTGGTCTACAGGAGTCTTGGCTCTACTTATCTTTCCCGATAGCCCCTAATTTTATTTATTTATCACATTTTTTTTTGAACTGCTCATCCCCCTCACAGAGGGAGGCCCAATAAAATACTTATATAACTAGTTATGTAACTTATATAACCGAGCAATGGCTATTGCTTCAACTACCAACTTCTGAAGGTCCAGGGATGTTTTTAATTGTTTTGCACTGGCATAACAGAGATTCAGGAAACATAACCCTTAATTAGTGCCCCTGCAATTCCAGGTGAGCAAAATAAACTTTTTGAGGAGTTTGAGTTGGCGACAGAGAGAGAGAGAGAGAGAGAGAGAGAAGGCGGGGAGGAGGGAGGGAGAGACAGAGACTGAGCAAGCTGAGGAAAGAAGTCAGAATCTGACATGCAACTCATCAGCACAGAAAACAAACAAACCTTAAAGCAGAGTCCTCTTCTGACAAGTCTTCCGTATCTGCCCAGGCATCATCCGAACCACCTATAAATAGCCATTAAAAAAAAGAAGAGAGAAAAGCAAGTTAGCTGTTGCATCATTGCTTGTGATGAATTATAGCAACTGTGCTTTGGGACTGAGAAAGCTCTTTTTATGATCTAGTACTTTTCCCAGGTAGGTTCAGACTTCCCATCAGTTCAGCATAGTAAACAGTCCAAATGGACTTGCTATTGAGAATGAGTCAAGCTATTCCAACGAGCAGTGTTTTCGAGAACTTGGTGACTTTAAAAAGTCTGGACTTCAACTCCCAGAATTCCCCAGCCAACACTGCTGGCAAGGGAATTATAGGAGTTGAAGTCCAGGCCTCTTAAAGTTGTTAAGGTTGAAAAACACTAAACCTGGCAACTTTAAGATTTGTGGACTTCAACTCCCAGAATTCCCCAGCCAGCATGGTTGGTTGAGGAATTCTAGGAGTTGAAGTCCACAAAGATACCACTTATAGAGACCCCTGCCGTAGAGGATTTTTACTGGGCCATTCCCACGAAGCCGATGAAATAAACTTGGGTGGGTTTTGTTTTTGATGCAAAAGATCAACAAGTTTCCCCTGCTGGCTAAATCTGGCCATGAGAGTCTGTCTCTCTGTGCATCACAAGAGGTTGGTTTTCATCTTGAAATAACCAGTGCCTATTTTCATATAAACATTGCGTGCATTAACCTAGGATTTGTTTTAACTTAAACATTAAACCACATTTTACAAGCCACACAGGGCTTGGATTTATGCATAAAACTAACTCAAACCCAGTAACCCATATTATTATCACGGTGGCTAAAAATCAGATTTTTTAAAATTTAAATGGGATTTTTTTAATTTAAATGGGATTTTTTTTTATTTTTATCAAATTTATATATTAATTTATTGTCATTGTACGTATATATGCAGTATACACATACAACAAAATTCACATAACACCCAGAGACCAGACCCAACACACACCCATGTAACAATCCCCATCCACACCCTCACCCACCAAAATTCCCCGCCCCTTAAAAACACACAAACATCCACACAACAGACCGAGAAATACTGCTAGCAGCTCACTAATGGTGGTCCTTAAATTCGTTGTTAAGTGCAATTATAGTTCTGGGATAAAAACTGTTCAGAAAACGTGTGGTCCGAGATTTGTTTAATTTTAATAAAATGCTTTTGGAGTAAAAAATCTATCTAAAAGTAGCTTTTTATTTAAGATACATTAATAATTAAATTTATTCAGTATGAAATAGAGCTAAGTTATTAGCATGAGACTATATTCTGCAATATTGGGACTGTCGATGAGTCAACAGCAGGTCAGAGGAGGAGCTGCTGTGGGACAGAGATGACACTTAAATTAGTTAATTTTAATTTGTTTTTTAAACTGTCATTTACTCTATGTTTCTTTTAGACAGCTGTACACCGCCCCGAGTCCTTCGGGAGAGGGGGCGGTATAGAAATTAAATTAAATCAAATTAAATCAAATGACAGTTGCTCTTTAAAAATTATGATTTAAATAGAGTTGATTTAAATCAAGCCTTTTTACTAGTGATATAAATCGTGATTTAAATCGACTTGATTAAAATTAAATCCACCCTGATTATTACTCGTTCCTTCAAGCTTAAAAGAGCAACCCCTATTAATTTCCATAGATGCTTCATTTCTCTTCAAATAGCATTATCAACAGTAAAACTATACCTCCCACAACTCCACCTCCACCTCCTTTCCCTTACCTGAGAAAATGTAGTTGTATCCTGTTCGCCCATAAAGTTCTCCCCACCCTGCCAGTGTGGCTGATCGGCATATATGCTGGGGAGGCAAAAGACCAATAAGAGTACAAAGATAAAGCAATGGATTTTATTTTCTTTCAGGCTTATGGTACTATCCCAAATCAAAATGGTTTTGCTCTGGAGCCTTCTTGCTAATGGTTGTACATCTTACAACACAGGTTTCACTCCTTGCCACAGTAATCCCAGAGCCAAGTTCCTGCACTTCCTTCCCACAATCGCTTTTAACAGTGCTCTTTTAATGCTTATCAACTCATTATCTTTAATGAAGATGATCTAATTTAAGAAACAGCGGGAACATTGGGAAAAAGTAGTACTAAAGTTCTTAATTTTATAAGAAGCTACCCTAAAACTAACTATATTCAAAGAAGTTTCTTGCACTTTAGAAGGATTTTAACCAACTCTAGAGCAATGATAAATAAGATCTCAAGTTGGTGGAGATTCTCAGTCATCCAGGCCCTCCCTGATTGTCCCAAACCTGCTTTTTTTTCAAGAGGCAACTGGACTTTCTGGTTTTTCTTTTGAAGTTTTCTTCAAAAGAAAAACCAGAAAGTCCAGTTGCTTCTTGAAAAAAAGCACATGTGGGATAAGATATCAAGGCGTGAGAAGCTAATGGGGAAAGAAATTCAAGTTGAATGGAAGTTTCTAAAGAAGGAGATATAGGGGATCCTCAACTTATGGTCAATCGCTTAAGAATTGCCTCACATTTACGACGGCTACGAAACCGGTGCATTACAGCGTATGAAGCACCCCCTGGCTATTTTAAATGGTCATACTGCACTGGTGACCCTCCTGGTCATGTGACCGCATGTGGGTGCCTCGACTTACAACCATAACAACTTATAACCATATTTCTGATCCCAATGACATATGTAAGTTGAGGACTACCTTCGCTATAAGTACACAAGCAAACAATTCTAGCAAGGAACAAAATGGAACAGCACAGTGCGGGGGGGGGGGGAGCCCCAATGTGGCTAAAAAGCTTATTTTAAAATCTTGAGAGCAGAAAAGGAGATACTGTATATGGAGGAGAAATGGGGAACAAAGGGAGAGTATAGAGTAGAAGCCCAGAACTGCAGGGAGCATGCCAGAAAGATCCAAGGTCAGAATGAGCTGAGGTGAATTAAGGAAATCTATATATACAGGGTGTCCCAAAATAAATGAAACCCATTAATTCGATTACGATTTATTACTAAAACAAAATACGTTAAAA
>JAEANM010008433.1:0-17017 GCA_017656035.1 Myanophis thanlyinensis | reverse complement strand
ATGGTGCTGTTCCCAAACCAGGTTGTGATGTTGCCCGTCAGGATGCTCTCTACAGTGCAGGAATAGAAGTTTCTGAGAACATCCTTTGTTAAAACTTTGTTAAAAGAAGTTAGCAGGCAGGTAGGTGCTGCCAATCATAGAGGGCAATGATCCAGAAAAGGTTTCATAGATCCTAGGAGAGGACAAGCTTATGCCATTTGTAGCTGCCCCATGACTCCAAGCTAGATCCTTACTTGAATTCTTCCCTCTAGCCCAGCTAACAGTTTCCCTGCA
Source organism: Myanophis thanlyinensis (assembly GCA_017656035.1). NCBI lineage: Eukaryota > Metazoa > Chordata > Lepidosauria > Squamata > Homalopsidae > Myanophis > Myanophis thanlyinensis. Next base: position 16,744 of record JAEANM010008433.1, on the reverse strand, counting down.
TTATCAAGGGCATGAAGGTGCTTCACTGGTATCTGAATAAGTAAAACTGGGTCTTGGTTAAAATCATCTGTTTTTGTTTTAAAAAAAGAAAGAGCAAGAGCAAGAGGGGGATTTAACTTGCAGCTCCTTTTCTATTTTTTTTTTTTTAGTTTTGAAACTTGAAAACTGTTCACAACTCTGACAATGACAAAACATAATCCCAGTTTTGAGTCTATGTGCTTTTTGATTAATACATAAGTTCAACTGTTATAAATAAATTGTTTTTCCTTGTCTGCAAGCTACCCAGACATTTTCAACCACTGAGTTTCCCTTTTACAATAAAGTTCAGCCTAAATAGAATACAACACAATGGGGACATTCGCAGAAAAGGGATGGTGTGGGCAAGCAACTCAGCCAAGTCTACCTCCAAATCACTTATTTTGAAAAAAATACAAAGAGATATGGCTTTCGCAGAAATGTATGACACCTTTTCTCCTGCAAACACATATTCACAGTGGGAAATGAAATAACCAAGTTCAGAAAAATGGATAAAAAAACATGATCTGTACAAGGTGCTTTAAAAAAAAACACACATCAAATTTGATTACTCTGTTTGTACGCTGCACAATATTTCTTTATCCCAGGATCACTGAGCCTGTTCAAGCAGTAAATATATGCATTGGCTTTAAGAGTGGGTTATGCTATGTAAACTGCTATTGCACGATGTTGTTCAAGTTGTCAAGTTTGGTGACATATAGAGAGACAAGCGGAGATGTGCAGCAAAGTTACAAGAACAGTGTCCAATTATAATTCCCTTCCCACTCCTCCATAGCCCACTTGGATTGCACACAGTGCTACTGCTGCTGTATGCCTCTCCCACACAAAAGCTTTAGTGTAGTATTCTTATCATTTCTTTAGTTGCAGATTGACACTATAAATCACTGGGCGAAAGTGCTCCATCCGTTTCTACATTTCTATCAGTCTCCCGGACCAGCTTCCTTTAAGGCACTTTCTCTCATCAAGTAATGCTTACAAGTTCTTCCAGCCCATTAGGAAAAGAACAAGAACCAGAAATCAGTTTACGACTTAAATCAAGGTACACATTCATGGTGAAACTCTTCAGAAAGAGCAACCCTTATCCTAAAGCAGTGCCAGAAGTGGCACTCAGGGCACTCCCTGTGGGCACGCACAGAGTTGCACCAGCTCAGCTCCACCACATTTCTCTGTGGTGTTTCTCAACAGAAGTTTCCTTGCAAATGATGAAACAGAAGTTCATGAAAGAAACAGATCTCTGCTCTTGCAGAGCTGCTAGTGTTGGGATGCTCTGCCTCCTGCTGGCCAGCTGGTCTTTGACTCTCCATCCCGCCTGCACATATGAGAGTGAAACTTCTAGTTTGGGCACTCGGACTCTAAAAGGTTTGCCATCACTATTCTATAGTGAGTACTCCAGAAGCTCTGACTAAGGGCGAGATGATTTTTTTTTTTTAATTTTTGACATGTATCATTCAGTAGCAATGAAGAAAAACTATGTTCTTTAAGGTTGCGATCTCATGTAAGTCGAGTCACAAATAGATAACAGACTGGGAGATGCAACTCCAGAAACATTTTATTTTGTTGTACCACGAGAGGCGTTAGAAGAAGCAATAGCAAAAGCAACTCCCATTTAGTTTCTCTTTTTGCCTCTGTTCTACTTTTTCCTGAGTGGAATACTCTTAGATTCTCTTCTTCAGACTGATTTCTCTTTCTTCTTTTTTTCACTTTGAGAACAGAAAGCTCAGAGATGCAAGCTTTCAATGGTGAATGGAATATCATATTTGTTGCTCCATAAGATGTATCTCACCATAAGATGGTTTTTGGCCTCCAAATGCCTTGTTTTTGGCCTCTGTGCATCCTGTGTTTGGCCTCTGCCTGCTCCATTTTTTTGCCTCCATGTGCTCCATTTTCGGCCTCCATGTAGAGGCCAAAAATGGGATGCACGGAGGCCAAAAATGGCCAATGGATGAGCAGAGCTTTGGCAATATTTACTCCATAAGACACACACACATTTCTACCCACTTTTGGGAGACGAAAAAAAGTGTCTTATGGAGTGAAAAATATGGTAAACTGTCTCTAGCTACTCTTAATGAGATACCCTTAAGGAGCCTCCATGGCACAGTGGTTAGAGTGCAATCCAGCAGTACTTCTGCTATCTGCTGGCTCAAATCCCACCAAGCTCCCTGTGGCCTTCCAGGTGCAATTCAAGGTGATGGTGCTCACCTTTAAAGTGCTCCATGGCTTGGGACCCAGGTACTTATGGGACCGCCTGTTGCCACCATCAGCCTCCAGCTGACCAGTACGTTCCCACAGGGCGGGGCTCCTCGGGGTTCCATTGTCAGGACGGTGTTGTCTGACAGCCCCGAAGGTGCGAGCCTTCTCTGTGGGTACACCCTCCCTTTGGAACGAATTGTCCCCGGAGATTTGTACCATTACAGACCTGCAGACCTTCCGGCGCGCACTAAAAACCCACTTATTTCAGCAAGCCGGTCTGGCCTAGTACTTAACGGTGTTTTAAATTCATTTAAATTAGTTTTAATTTTTTAATTAATTTAACTTAACTTTTTACATTGGGTTTCTAATTAATTAGCCTCTTCTATTTGTATTTTTAATTTGGTTTTTTAATTGTATATTTCTATTTTCACCAGGCTGTGTAGCGCCTCGAGTCCTTTGAGAGGGAGGCGGTATACAAATGTAATTAAATAAATAAATAAGCTCAAGGCTGACTCAGTCTTCCATCCTTCCAAGGTGGATAAAATGAGGACCCAGATTGTTGGGGGCAATAGGCTGATTCTGTAAACTGCTTGGAGAGGGCTGGAAAGCACTATAAAGCAGTATATAAATCTAAGTGCTAGTGCTAATGGATTTGAGTACACTCTATATTTTTGCTCAACCACATGATGAATAATTATTCTGGAGGCTAACCCACATGATGAATGATTGAGAAAATTAGGTATATCTAGTCTAATGAAGGGAAGGACTAAGGGTGATATAAAAACAGTCTTCCAGTATTGGGGGGTTGTCAAGAGAAGGAGTCAACTTATACTCCAAAGCACCTGAGGGCAGGACAAAAAGTAATAGGTGGAAGATAATTAAAAAGAGATCCAACCTAGAGCTATGAAGAAATTTCCAGATAGTAAAAACAATTAATCAGTGGAACAGCTTACCTCTGGAAATTATGAATGCTGCATCACTGGAGGTTTTCAAAAAGAGATTAGACAGTCATTTGTCTGCAATAAAATAGAATAGAATTCTATATTGGCTGAGTGTGATTGGACACACAAGGAATTTATCTTTGGCGCATATGCTCTCAGGGTACATAAAATGACACAGGGTTTCCTGCTTGAGCAAGGGGTTGGACTAGAAGACCTCCAAGATCCCTTACTCTCTGTTCTATATTCTTAATTAATCCAATGAGTGAACTGACTGGAACATTAGAGTTATTGCAACATTTTGTCTATTAAAAAAGGCAGCAGACCAATGTTTATCTAGCCCAACATTTTTGAATCACATGATGATCTTTTCAAGAGTCTCAGGAACACAAACAGGAGGACTATAACTCAGTACTATTCTCTATTAACTAATATTTAACACAACAGCTTGGAGGTTTGGGCGGTCCTCTGTCATTCCAAAAATCAGAGTCTCTTTCTTTTATGGGTTTTTCTTGCTAATGAAAGAGGATGAGTGGACAAGACCAATCACAGAAAATAAAAAGTCATCTGGAAAGAATCTTACATTTTTCTGTCCATAGTGAACTTTCCAAATACATAAATGATTTTCTGACCATTTATTCACTTCCATACAGCCAAAGAGAACCTCATAGATCAGGGGTGGGAAATTATGGCTCCTTTATGACTCGTGGACTTCAATTCAATTTTAATTAACTTTTAACAGTATTTTTTTAAATATCAGCGAATTTAATTGTTTTATGCTGGTTTTTAAATTTTGTCCATGTATTTTTACTTGCTGTAAACTGCCCCGAGTCCTCAGGGAGAGGGGGCGGTATATAAATTTAAATAATAAATAAATAATAAATAAATTCTCAGAATTCCTGAGCCAGCATAATTATCCAGAAAACAAGCAGCTATTGAGACAATTAATTGGCAGGTCCTGCATTTGGACTGCAGTTACATACTCTTGGCCTTATGTGCAAGAAATGATGCCAAAAAGGTTCTAAAGAGACAAAGCTTCATAGATTCCCCCAAATAGCAAGTATCAATAATAGTTTTTTTCCCCTTGTGACAGATTCATTCATTTTTTTTAAGATCCATTGCAAGATGCATTATTTCTGAAGCTTTTCTCACTGAACTGAATCATGAATGATAGAACTGACATCAGAGGTTGAACGGTTTGACTTAAGGGCATTCCACCACTGAAAGCCAAATTCTACATTTCTGTCATCATTTCTACATATTCAGGAAAAATTGAGTTAGGATATGTTCCCTGGCCCCTGTCTTGTGCGATATATTTTAGTTGGTCATTGAAGTCCAAAACTTTATTACACAGATCAGTTTTAAAATCCAGATTAGGAAGACGTATTTCTGAGAATGTAAAAATTTTACTTGCAGATTTACAATGGCCTAATTTTTTAACAATGACTATAAAAACAAGGCTTTTAGTTACAAATGAATGATTTGGGGGTTAAGGTCTATTTATTAAATATTTTATTGTTTTATCTAACCCCAGGTTTGTAGCTGTAACTTGCTTTGGGGCCTTTAAATAAAATTGAACTGAATGTAAGGCAACTTAAAGAAAGCAATTGGTTGATTTCCTAAATTATTTTCTCTACCCACTTGTATAAAATGCCAGCTGGAAAAGCAAATCTTAATCGTTTTTCCTAATGTACGATGCATATGGCTGAATGACTGAAAAAAAGGTGCTTTATAGGAAGGTTTAGCCTCCTACCAAATTGCCCAAATAACAGTTCCACATATGGAAAGGCATCACACCTGTAACCTGTTAAATTTGTTCTGAACACAGATCTAGAGTAGGAAGAAGCAGGAGAAACTTCCTACAACTTCAAAAGGGTGCTAGAGCTCTATTCATAAATAATCCTGCTGACAGGTCACAGACCTGAAGGATGGGTTGTGACTTGTGAGGTATATTCAGGCTACTTCTTCCTATTTCTCTGCACACTGTAAATCAGACTGAGAGGAATGGAGACAAGGTCCAAAGAGAAGCAGAAGGAAGAGCTAAATCCATTCTCAGTTGATACGGCAAATGAATGGCCATGCCAAACCCTTTGTCACCATTGAAAAACAATGAAAACAGCAGAAAACCTGTAATTCATTCACTAGTGACAGAACTAGCCATTCAGAGCTGGTAGAAATTTCACAGGTTGCATCGGCTTTCATGTGTAGCACAGGACTAGTGCTTTCTCAAAACTTTTCAGGAAATGCCAATCAGACATTACACGGGCAGATACCTCTACAGATGCCTCTACGGCGTCTGTTCACTTTTGCAGCCATAGTCAAAATGATCATTGAGGGCAAGATTACCAGAGGGAAGCAAGCATGCTTACACCAGCCTAAAGCAGCAAAAAAAAAAAAAAGGGGGGGGGGCAGGGAGGAGCTGGCCAGATTTCCTGCTGCATCAGCAACCATATTTTCAAAGAAGGATGTTAAATCATGTCCATCGCAAAAAAAAACCTGTGTTGGGAGAATAGAATAGACAGCACTACAAAAGAAGACTTTAGATTTGTTGGAGATGGGATGAAGGCCTATTCATGAGGATATAGAAGTCTTCTGGGAAAGTACTTATTATTATCCCTCCGGGAATAATGATTAGTTTCCCAGAAACTAGTTGGCCAGTTGTTGTTCATGGGCAATGATATGAAACCAAGCAGCCTAGTAGTCTTTATATTAAAAAAAAAAAAAACTTCATACACCACTCCTCCCATGGTTGGTATGTCTCTCCCTCAATCTCAGGTCCTCTTCCTGCAAGTCTGACAGTTCTACACAGTATCTTAGCTGTTCCTATTCTCTTTTGGACAGAGAGCTTTGATGATGTTATTTTTAGGATCTGTTGGAGGCACTCTCTTAGGTGTCACATCCCTGAGTGTTTCTACCATCTTTGGATCTACTTTTCTACATCCCCTCTAGTTCCTCCTTCGGGTCCTGATACTTCTTCAGTTTCTCACTGTCTTCTGGTCTTTGTCTACTACCATAATGTCTGACTGATTGACTAGTACCTGCCTGTCTGTCTGGATCTGGAAGTCCTACAGGACCTTAGCCCACTTATTTTCCACAACCTTCTATGGAATCTCTCATCTGGACTTGGGAGGGTCTAGCCCATACACTGTGCAGATGTTCCTGAACAGAGCACCAACTACATGGTTGTGCCACTCAATGTAAGCTGTTCCTGCTACATCTTACAGTCTGCCACTATATGTTGGAATATATGCAAGGCCTCTCTGCAGAGTCTGCACTTCAAATCCTGTCTAGTATGGTAATCCCTGCTCTTCTACAGATCATGTTCTTGGTTCCTGTTTTTGTACTGCTATAATCAGTGCTTCAGTGCTGTCTTTTAGTCTACCCCTCTCCAGCCTCTGATAGAATAGAATAGAATAGAATAGAATAGAATAGTTTATTGACTAAGTGTGACTGGACGCACAAGGAATTTGTGCAGACGACCAACTCAATAATTCCTCTGTAGAACTGTGTCAGCAGCTCCTTGGGCAGTTTGAGCTTCCTGAGTTGGTGCAGAAAGAACATTCTTTGTTGTACTTTTTTGATGATGTTTTTTACGTTAGATGTCCATTTTAGGATTTCCCAATGTCTGCCACCTCTGATGTCTGTGGATGGTGTATCCCATGCAGGATCTCTCTCTTCAACCTCTCTAAAGTTACTGTGACAGCCTAGCAGTCTTCAAGGAGGTTGTAAAATCATAGCATTCAGGGGGTAATTTAAATCAAAGGTGGAAAACACATACAGTGCAGTTGCCATGATCCTAAATATCACTGCCAAATGAAGTCAGAGGTCTCCAACCCTAGAAACTTTATAACTTGTGGACTTCAACTTCCAGAATTCCTCAGCCAGCAAGGAAGTTGAAGTGTATGTCTTCAAGTTGCCAAGGTTGGAGATCCCTTATTTAAGAGAAATATCTTCTAAACAATTTCAAATTTCATTCTAATTGATGTAAATCCTTGAAGTGTATTGTTGGCCAGGACTGGTTACAATAGTCCAGGTGAGTCATGAACAAACTGTAGACAACAGTGGAGCTAATGTTTCCTCTGACCTGGGAATTCTATTTCTATTGACCCTGCCTAAAATTGCATTTGGCTTTTTGGCATCCGTGTATCAGTTCATATGTGACTGTGATTCATATTTCTTTAAAAAAAAAACAAGAAAATAGTGACATACGATCTCAATACCTATCTGAAAAGAATACCTTCATCTTTCTTTTTAGTCACTTTGTGCTATGGAACAAATTAGAATTAACAAAACTGATCTTCAATTGTCCTCTCATGCTTCCACTGGATATGTAACCAAATGTGAATAACCTGCCTTCAATAAGTCCTATTCGTTTATTGGTTTGCTGCAATCATCAACTAGATTCATTAGTATCCTCAAGCAGTAACCAAGACTGACCACCTAGCTCATTGTCTGCCTTGCTGTGCTCTCTCTCTCTCTCCACATTTATCTTCTGGACTCCCCATTGATTTTCCTAAATGGCCATGACTCATGGAAAGTTTCCAAGTTGTAAGCAATAATCCAGCTGGCAAAGTGAATTCCTGTCAGCATATCTTCATACCTTCTGCTTTGTGTTTGCAGAAATACAGATAAGCATGACAAAATAACTCTCGAAGCCACCAAACCTGTCTGAAAAGAAATAGCAGCTAATAGAAAGATCAAGCCATCTTCTACCCTGTTTTTATTCAATAAATGGAAATAATAAGCTGGAAATAAACTTCAAATAAATTGGGAAGAATGCAGAAAAGAGCAACAGAGATGATTAGACAGCGTGGAGGCCAAAACATATGAAGAACAGTTGCAGGAATTAAGTATGTCTAATCCAGTGAAAAGAAGGACTAGGGGTGACATGATAGCAGTGTTCCAATATCTGAGGGACTGCCACAAAGAAGAGGAGGTCAACCTATTTTTCAAAAGCACCAAAAGGCAAGGCAAGACAAGAAGCAATGAATGGAAACTAATCAAAGAGAGAAGCAACCTAGAACTAAGGAGAAATTTCCTAATGGTGAAAACAATTACCAGTGGAACAGCTTGCCTTCAGAAGTTGTAAATGCTCCACCACTGGAAGTTTTTAAGAAGAGACTGGACAGCCATTTATCTGGAATGTTAGATGGTCTCCTGCTTGAGCAGAAGGTTGGACTAGAAGACCTCCAAGATCCCTTTTAACTCTGTTGTTCCATTTTGTTTTGTTAATTGCATGGTGCATGCATACACACGTTCTATCTATCTATCTATCCACACATACATAAACACAGTCATGTATTTTCCTATTTCCAGAACCATTTTCCTTTTCATGTTCCCAAAATGCAATGGCATTTAACTGGCAGTTTAAAAAATGTGTATTCAACAGCACAAGTTCCTTCTGATAGATGGATGACTATATAAGTTTGCGTAAGAAATAAATCTATAATAGACAAATCTATTAATTCCAAGTCTGTGCCATTTTCTTTTTACACAACTGTCCATTCCATTCAGCAGCCACATTAATTTGTCATTAGAAAGGCTACATTATTTCAACATGTCCGCATAAATATACTTTAATTTACATTGCAGGCATTTAAATAATGTTAAAACCCTATTTTGCATCAACATTATGAATGAACATATGTCCTAAAAATGTATGCTTCAGTGAATTTTTTTATTTCCAAGTTTAACCAAATTGCATTTTCCTGCAACAGTTTTTTTTTTAAAAAACAGTGATGTTCATGCATTTAGAACACCATATTTAAAGAAGTATAAAATCTGGTAGTTAATTTTTTTGTGTGTACCCTTTTTTCATTTCTTGTCATACTCTGCTAGCTTGAATATGGATTTTTTTTTACAATAGATGCAAAGTTAAGGGAATAAGCAGGACTGCAGAAAGATACTCATTAACTCATACATTCATTGAATCATAGAACTGGAAAGGAGGACCCAAGGTTTTCCCCACCCAAATCAAAACCCAAAATTTTTGCCCCCAAGTCACATTTGTTTGTTTGTTTGTTTGTTTGTTTGTCAAAATTTATATACCGCCCCCTCTCCTGAAGGACTCGGGGCAGTGTACAGCCAATAAAACACACAGACAGTTTAAAAACCAATTAAAATTAAATTAAATTAAGGCCAATTGAATTAAGATTTAAAAATTTTAAAATTAGAACAGTTTAAAATGCATGCAGAAATTAAGAACCAATTTAAAAACCAATTTAAAATCCCCAACCGACGGTACTAGGCCAGACCGGCTTGTTGAAACATAAAGGTCTTCAGTGCACGGCGGAAGATCTGTAGGTCCATAATGGTCCGGATCTCCGGGGGCAGATCGTTCCAGAGGGAGGGTGCCGCCACAGAGAAGGCTCGAACCCTTGGGGCTGCCAGGCGACATCATCCTGACAAAGGAACCCCAAGGAGGCCAGCCCTGTGGGAATGCACAGGTCGGCGGGAGGCTGATGGTGGCAACAGGCGGTCCCGTAAGTACCCAGGCCCCAAGCCATGGAGCAACACATGGTCCAATCAGGTCACAGTCCCCACTCCAGCTGGCTTTAGTCCATGCCTTCCAAACACCTGGTGAAAATGTCCTTGGCTCCCATGGGAGAGAATGTTATTTTGGCTACATGGCTACATATTCCCCCTCTCCAGCTATCTCTATCTCCCCCCATCACATTTCCACAGCTCCAACTGCCCTCACTGTGGCAGCCTTGAAGATGCTCCCCAAATGGCTTTAGGGCTGACACCATACCCTCTTCACTGTAACAGACTTTCAAACGTTGAAAGATTGCTATCGTGGGTCTCCTTAACCTTCTTTTCATGAAGCTAAAGATATCCAATTCATCTAACCATTCTTCAGAGAAAGTAGGCCAGTGAAAATACTGGCAAAGTAGTGGCAAGGCTCCAGGAAGATCAGGCCTTACTCCAAACCTGTTATTGCTTGGTTTAGATAGCTTTAGTTGTTAAGTTGGCTTTAGGCAACACAGCTTTCATTAAGAGATTTAAAAAAAAATATCACCTGTTAGCGGAACCAAGTGAAAAATGATGCAAAAGTTGCTAATGAGAAAATTATCTGCTGTTTGGGCAGTACAGGGCTTCAGGATTTGGTGAAGGTGATCTAGGGAGCAAATTTACAGACATTTCCCCAGCAACTGTTGCTGGCACCTTCAGAGGCAAAGTGATATGTGCCATGCAAACCACAGGAAGTAAACAGTGGAGTGGCTAGGCTTCTATATAACCGGATGTCCTGACTTCTGATTGGCCTTTTTGATGAGCTGGTTTCTGACTAGTGCAGGTTGGTAAGGGCTGGTCTCTGATTGGTTCTTTGTGTCCAATCTTGATTGCTTGTTTTTGGTGTTGTTCCTTCCTGATAGGTCCTGATTGTTTACGCCAGCTTCCCATTGGTCATTTTTTATTCCAGACTGGTTCTTAGTTTGTGCTGAGTTCTGGGTTCAGATACCAGCCATAAAACACCAGTATATTATCTGTAGCATATATGCTCTTCCCACCCACCTGATTCTTTTTAATGTATTTCTAGGGGGGGGGGGAGAATCTCATTGCAAAAAATGAGAGAATTGGTCCCTCTAAAATCCAAGGTTTGATTTTTGTAATTCTCTTTATGAGAACAGGCTGCTCATTTAAAGGACCCTAAACTGAAGAAAATAAATAGTTCCTGGGTCTCTTTTGAATCAGTTGTTGAGTCTTGTTAGAAATGTGGTAATAAGGCCTGGCTTCTGCTGGGGATAAGGTATGGTTAAAGGTTTCCCATATCTAGTTGTGTCTGCATCCACTCTCCCCCATCCTCCTCCAGTCCACAAAGCCAAAAAGATCTGCTTTATCTCTGTTTTTTAGATGAGGGAGCCAGTGTTGTCTGAAGATACTTTTGTGGTCATGTGGCCAGCATGACTATACGAAATGCTATTACTTTCAGTTTTACTTTCTTGTGCCTAAATCTACTTTTCACCATTTGGGTGGCCTGTAATGAACTGATATTTATTTCTGAAGTGTGCAACATCATTTGGTTCATGGAAATTTTTGAAATGCATTTTTACTAAGGTAAATTAACAAAGTTTACAACACATTGTAAAATCCAAACAACTACTTATCTTCTGTTGCTGATGTTCACATGGTTTGGAGAGAAATTAGTCATGCAGCAAGTTTTTAGATGCTGGCAAGCTAGTATTTGGATGTATACTATTATTGGCCCATTAATAACTACATTTTTCTAATAGACCTCATCAGTTGGAAAACTTGAAATTAAACAACATCAACAATAGCCTGGGATTTCTTTATTCATCCCATCTTCCTAGCAAACGGAGGGATAAAATTATTTTTGCTCATTTGAAAAAAGATTAGTGGAAGGACTACGCTTCAAGTTAATAGACCAGAGGACAAAAAAATTCCCTTGCTGCTACTTTTTAATTATTTTCTATGCTGTTTTTATTGTCTAAATTAGATTGCATGCGCCCTATCCTTTCTCATTTAGAAAATAATTTAATTCTGTTGTAGTCAATCATAAATACGATTATGTGCCATCAAGTCAGTATTGTCTGATCGCAACCAGATAGATAGATGCTTTCCAGCATGATCTTTTCCCAACCTGATTCTTCAGGAATTCCAGTGCTGCATCCATCACTTCTACCACCAATTCCTTTCACCTTGCTGTTGGTCTGCTTTTTCCTTCCACCCTTTCCAACATTATGGACTTTTCAAGAGTTGGGTTTGTGCTTAATATGTCCAAAATAAAATTAGACCACTGACATTGGTGCCTTGAGTATAGTTGAATACTGTGTCCAGTTTTGATCACCATGACACACAAAAAATATGTTGAGGGAAAGAAAGAGAAAGAGTGCAGCGAAGATCAACAGCGAAGATCAACAAAGTTGATTAGAGAATTGGAAGATAAAACATACAATGAAGTTGCAGGAACTGGGTATGTCCAGTGAAGAGAAAGACTATAGGTGATTTGATAGCAGTCTTCCAATATTTGAGAGGCTGCCATAGAGAGGAGTGGGTCAGCCTTTTCTTCAAGACACTTGAAAGCAGAACAAGAAGCAATGGATGGAAACTAAGCAAAGAGAGAAGCAACCCAGAGCTAAGGATAAATTTCCTGAGAGTGAGAACAATTAATCAGTAGAACAGCTTGCCTCCAGAAGTTATGGGGGCTCCATCACTGGAGGTTTTTAAGAAGAGATTGAACAACAGTTTGTCTGGGATGATATAAGATCTTCTGTCTGAGCAGGGGGTTGTGCTGGAAGAACTTCAAGGTCCTGTACAACTCAGTTATACTATTATAGCTATTCATTTCTTTGATGGTTCTTTTGTTTGTTTCCTAAGCTGTCCATGGTACCATAGTCTCAGAAGTCTTCTTCAAAACTGAAGTACACAGGCATCAATATTCTTTCTGTCCATCAGAGTTTCACTTTCACTGTCCCAGTGTGTCAAAAGAAAAAAAAAATTGCCTAAAAATTCTGTTTTTTGTTGGTAAAAATATATCCCGGCATTTGAACTTTTTTTTTTCAGGCCCTACCATGATTTAGCCCCAAAGCTCATAAAACTCCTCAACTTGGATAGCTATAATGTGAAATGTTTGTTCTCAATATCAAATTTTGTCTAATATTTTGATCACTGACTACATTGTTCCAAAGCTAATTTCACATGTAACAATGATGCCATTATTGCTAAGCAATAGGGGAAATAAACAGTGATTAGAAGTAGATGGAAATGGTTTGGCTTGTCTGTCTTTATCCCTAACATATGGATCCTTTTCGTCAATAGGTTAATAGTGCAAAACTTTCTGAAATTCCTTCCACTTCATGTTTTTTACACATATTGGCATTCTGCTCTCCTCTTTTGCGCATAAAAATCCAAGAATAGGGTGAGGGATATGAGTGTGTACTACAGATGTTTACTGGCTTTCTAATTTTATCATTATTCAGGATGCGATTTAGAATCTAAGAAAAGCTGGATTCCATCTGTCTTCAAAGAAGGAATATCAAAAAGAAGACAATGAAGAAAGAGAATAAGAACAAAGACAATGTTGTTGGTGTACAATATATGTGTGCATTACAGTTATTATACAATATTGTCACCTGGTAATTGCCAGGATAAGTCCCTGCAGTTTTTGGGCAAGACTTTTGAGGTGGTTTGCCATTATCTTATTTCTAGGTCTGAGAGACAGTAACTAATCCAAGGTTGGCTTTGTGTTTAAGAGGGAACTAAAGCAGTTTCTAGACTGATGACTTCACCACCACACCAAACGGGTTCTCATGATGGTTGATGGCACTCTTCATAAAATAGATTGGCCTTGCTAGAGTTGATTGAGTGCAAGATATGAAGGAACTAAGTCAGTTTTGCCTAGTCATTATGTTAAAAAGCTTATAATGGACTTCTACATTGCAATGCTCATGTTACCTTTTAATGTTTTTATAGCTTGTAATATTATATCACAGAGTAAGAAACAGTATATTACAGAGTAAGAAAGGTATGTCCCTTTTTGTTGAGTTGGGAAAATTTGAGAGCTCTGTGTAAGCATGCTTATAGCTTGGTGATGTCTATATTCACATTGATTATGCCCCCCCCTTCTGCCCCCCCCCCAAAAAAAAGTTGCTCTGTTTTAACATTAGATAGTTGTGATAGTGTCACAAAAGTTCATAGCATGGACTTAATTTGAAGAAAAAAAAGATTCAAAAACAGCTAAAGAAATTCGAGTGTTTGGAATGAATGGCTCTCCAGGGCATCTCCAGGCATTTCATGAAATCATTCCACTTCCATTCCATAAATGTCTCCATTTACATAAAACTCTCTGCAAATAATTAAAGTTAATTAAGATGATTTATCACTCAAAGGTAAAGCTGCCTTATCAGCAGGAATCAATCCACTAAGCAAACAAAGGATTAGTAGTCAGGAAATCACCAAGTCCCTGTACCATTTTGGATACAAAAACATTTCTTTATGATGTGTCTTGTTTGAACTCAGTGTTCTGTTTGCAGATTAATTGGTGGCAATTAACTAATCACTCTTCTTTAGCAGAGCAGTGGGTGACACTACACTGCAGGAGTGATTCATACATAGCTGCTTTGGCAGTTCTTATGTATATCAACCATGAGCAAAAACTTTTTGTATGTATCAGAACAGTTTGAGAAACTGTTCCAGGTTCCTGAAAGGTGTCTGGGATACTAGCTACCTTACCATAAAATAGCAATACAGGCAATCGTTGACTTACAAGCAGTTGGTGAGACACCATTGAAAGTTATGACTTACCTGAATCAAGATAGTTATGACCTGATTGCAAAGTTCTGCTAACCCTAACCCGTGTTCTGTTGTCATGTGACCACACTGCAAGTATTTTGCCAAAAAGCAGAAGTTATTTTGTTCACTTAACAACCAGTACAAAAGTTCAGATTGATCACATGACCCACCCAATTTTCATGACATGTGAGCATAATGGGCAGACTCCATTAAGGTTATATGTCAAGGACGTACCTGTACTATCTTGGTTAATTATTCCTACTTATTATTAGCTAATCATCTAATCACCAATATTGGCGTACTGATGAGTTCCTCTGAACATGGATTTTTTCCTTGCAGAATTAAAGTACAGGATCAGCTATGGTGAACCCAAACCAGGTCAAAATCACTTGATAAATTATCATCTAGCATTTTTTGCTTAGGACCTAAATGCTATGCTCCATCAGGATAACACTATGCTAACACAGCTAATACAGTAAATCTTTTTAAAAAACAGTCGAGTCACAAGATTCCACCCAGGCCATGAAAGTCTTAGATGCAGCTCCCACAGATCGCCAAAAGATTTTATCTAAATATAATTTTAAACATGACAGGAGAAACTTATTATATGCATGATCGGAGAGAACTCATATATTGACTCTGATTAATTTTAATTAAACAAGTTACATCAAATCAAATGTAGTTTTTGTTCCTACACTGCCAACGTATTTTAGAGTGATGCCCTTGGGCTAGAAAAAGATTGCCACCACTTATTTATATAGTGTTCTTGAATTATTTTAGAAGTCATGATGAATAAGGAGTAGAGGAAGCAGTTTCTTACTTATAAGATGGCGCCATTGTGATTTTATGTTTTATTACTAGCTTTTCACATCTTATTTGGAAAGCATTAGGAGCCATCCTATAGTTAATTGTTTCATGCATTAAATATTAGTCAAGAATCCTATCTCCACTTCCTCATATAACTTGTTTATGAGATACCAAATTATTAGCAATGGCATGTAAATTCTCCATTGAATCCTACTCTACAATTTCTTCCTTGGCTATTCAGTTCTGTTCTAATACATGTCATCTTGAAATAGGGGTACCATTTTTAAACAATTAAATAGTTTGGTTAGTTGGAAAGGCTTTCTGATTAAGCTACAGTAAAAATTATCATTCAATAATAATTGCATGTAAGCACTTATGTTAACTGTATTTTACAATCTGTAAGAAGCACTGTAATATAACTTCTAAGAACAAAGCCTTGTTCTTAGACTACAGTCCAACATTCAATTTATCTGTGAGAACATTTGAGTTCAGTGGTGCACACCAAATCTAGAAAAGATGGAATGCTCCAAATCCCTTCTATTAAACATGGCCATCTTATTGGGCGCAAGATTCATGCCTTCTCTGAAGCAATGCCTGAATTATGGAACAGCATCACTCCAGAAATGTGGATAGTCCTGCCAATGTTAATCTTTTGTAAGATCCTGCAAACCTACTGTATTTTTTGCTCCATAAAACATGCATTTTCCCCCAAAAAAGTGGGTACAAATGTCTGTGCATCTTATAGAACGAATATTGTGTCGCAGACCGTAAAGTAATACAGTTTTCTGTCTCTTCTCAGTAGCAATAAACTATGCTTGTGACTTGCCTATGCTCATGGCTATGCTATTGTTGAGATTGCTGTGGTGCTCATCTGAAAGGAGAGAGAGAGAGAAAGGGAGGGAGGGCGGGAGATGGGTTGGAGGCGGTAAAGGGGGAAGAGGAGTTTAATTTTGTATTTTTGTGATTAGTTGCTTATTAATATTCATAACTGCATTAGCCCATCAGGGTAAATTGACTTAATGCCATACAAGAACCACTAAAAGACAAGGAGGAAGACTAATTTTAAAAATTAATTTAAAATAATTTCAGTGAGTGCCAGGGGGAGGGAGGTACATTAGGGGGTGAGATTAATATTCTCAGCATTCGATAACTATCCTCTCACTTGTAAGTGCTATTTGTAGGGACAGAACATGAAATCCATCTACTACCAGCCAAACATCATCCGCTAGACCTTCAAAATTACCTCCTTCCCTTTGGCCTGCTGTATGTTTCAAAATTTGATTGAGAGAACTTATTCGGTGTTCACTAATAACAAAAGGTCATCCAAGAAAATATTTCCATTGATACAGTAGGAGAATCATAGCGGGGGGAATGCAGCATTAGAATAGCTATCTCTAAATAGGTGGCCTTTGGCTATTTTGGGAGACTGTATTTCTCAGAGACAACCAATTCAATTTCAATTTTCAAATTTATTGGTCACATACACAGTCATACATGGTACGATATGCAGTGAAATGCTTACG
>JAEANM010008432.1:0-17017 GCA_017656035.1 Myanophis thanlyinensis | reverse complement strand
CACACACACACACATACACACACAATTTTAAAGTGTTTTTCTACTCAGTCTCTTCCTCTTCCACTACTTCCATCCTAATTTTACATCACTATTCTCCGTTTCTGCTTTGGCTGATTTTCAGTCAGCTTCTTTATATTTTTATCAATTTTTCTTTTCAGTTCATCATGCATCCATAAGAAGATTCTAATTAATCACTAATTCTTATTTCATCTCTATAAGAGAACGACAACATCCAAATCTTGGTATGTTTCACTTCTTTTGGACGTTTAATTATAAAACTATTTCAAGGTTGTTGTTTTTTTAAGGAAGTGATTGTTGAACGTCTTTGAATCCAGGATGAAGTAACTTCTCAGTTATGGAGAACTGGCATCTGGTTGCCATGATTTAATGGGGAGAGATTATTAATTAGTTTTCTTCAAGACTGTTCGAACAGCCAATGTTTGGAATCGGTGATTGAGAGCTGAGTGAGTTTTATATAGTTATCCCTGAAGAATGGCTGTTGAAGGTTTGAATTTTTTTTTTCAAAATATCTAATACTGCTGCTTGGTCCAGAAAAATCCACATTGATTATACTCAATCTGCAACAGTGCAAACTGCATGGAATGCTTTTTGTGCAGCTTTTAATTAGATCATCTGTCAAGTCTAAGGGAAGTAGTAAACCGGAAGCCTATAGCAGAATCTACATACAGCAAGTTGAAACTGGAGCAGTGTTAAGCAACAGTGCCTAAAGAATTTGCATGGAGCTTGTTCAGCAAGTTATTTATTTTCCTCTAATCCCACATGCTGCTCTGATGACAAACCACTATTTGTTGCAGCATCCGCTTACCACAACATTCAAGTTCATGAACAATTATTTTAAATGCATAATGTCAAAGGAAATTTTTTTCAGCGTTCTGTTGCTAAAAAAACCTATCACCAGTTATGGTATCCGAAACATTAACAGACTTATCATGACACACATTTTAACTAATGTTTACCATCTGTTTCAAATTGTGCATAGTAGTATGATGAAAAGGATATTGTTCACCAAAGCTGCCCACATCGTTGTTGGCTATAGGTTTTGGCTAGATCTCCCTCCACAGGAAAGCAATAAAATACCACCCTATTTGCTTTATTTTTGTTTTTGAAAGCAAATGGTTTCCTATCCCATAAATTAATTACAGGTAATCCTCGACTACAACACTTCATTTAGTGACCATTCAAAGTTACAATGGCACTGAACAAGTGACTTATTTATGACTGTTCTTCATTTTTACGACCACTGCAGCATCCCCATGGTCCCGTAATCAAATTTCAGATGCTTGGCAATTGATTCATATTTAGGACTGTTGCAGTTTTCCAGAGTTACATGATCTCCTTTTGCAACCTTCCAAAAAGCAAAGCTAGATTCACTTAACAACCGTGTTACACACTTAATACTTGCAGTGATTCACTTAACAGCTGGGGCAAGAAAAGTCGTAAAATGGAGTAAAACTCATTTAATAAATATCCCACTTAGCAATGGACATGTTGACCTCAAATTGGTCGTATGTCGAGGACTAGCTGTTTTGTGCTCTTAATGTCGAATGCAATCTTGCTTATTCACTATTTTCAATTCTCACCTGGAGAGTTTTTTTTCTAATGCGTATCAGAGTATACTGCCTTTAGGAGCTTAGGATGAATTCTACTTAAAGAGAAAAAGAATTTGGTGCACATATCCCTAACTTTCTCCATGTACATTCATCCTCCAGAAGCTGTATTGGTCCTCAGTTCTTTTCCAGGCATAATTCAGAGTGCTGATTATTAATTTTATACTCCCATGTGATGCGGAGCCTGGGAGCCCATCTCCTACAGACTTACCCACCCAGTGTGAGTACAGACCCACAAGGTGAAAGCCCTGTCTCTGCTTGAGGAACATCATACATGGGCCTTAGTGGTGCCCTCAACTTCCATGAAACATAGGGGTCAACATCTCCTGCAAGACGGTGAAGCTGATCTTCTTTCAAACACTTTCTAGGTTAGTATGTCAGGGAAAAAGCTGTAGCCATCTTGCAAAGCCTTCATCAAAGTCACATGGTTCTCCTTAAATGGTAAATGGGCTAGAATGGTAAAACTACTAGAAGCACTCACAATTGGCTGCATGAGCGCTCATTAAAGACTTCACTTCAGTTTGCAAGGAAGTATCAAGTACAATGTCACTGGTCCCTGTGCTGTTCAATATGTGGATCAATCTCATGGAGGAGAGATATAAAGAGAGACTTATCAAGTCTGCAGATAATACAAAGCAGGGGAGGGGAGAGAGAAGAAATGCAAAATATTTTAGGTAGACTTCAGCTGTGAATTAAAACAAATAGAATTTAATGGGGAGAAATGGGTATAATAAAAGGCATAAGTATTGGAGGGGACGGCCTTGGCTTCATAGAATTATAGAATATATAAGTTGGAAGGGTCCTTCTGGGTCAGGGGTGTCAAACTCGCAGCGTCACATTGTCACATGATGTATCGCAACTTTTTCCCCCTTCACTAAACCAGGGGTGGCCATGGGCAGGACTTAACACATCCGGGCCGCGAGTTTGACACCCTTGTTCTAGGTCATCTAGTCCAATGCCCTGTATAGTATAGGATTCAGTTTAATCATCCTAGGTGGATAACCAACCAGCCTGCTTGAAAACTTCAAGCAAAGAAGAATTTTCCACTGCTCTAGGCAGACTCTTTTACCACTTAACAGCTGTGCTGGTTAGAACAAGAATTTAAAACCACTAGGAAAAAAAGGCACATAGGACATTTAAAAAAAAACTAGCAGCAATCCTACTGGCAGCTTGGCAGAAACATGTGAAGATATCTAGGAATCTACGTCAAAGTCAAACATGAGCCAAAATTGTGATTCAGCAAGTGAAAAGGCATTTCTAAGAACACAGAGTTCAGGTCACAGGAAATAAATATTAAAATTGCTTGTCAAATTCCACTTGGCACAATTCTGGGCACCAAAGTTCAAAAGACAAGGTGGAGCAAGTTCAAAAGAGAGCTATCAAAATGATGAAGGGCCTAGAAACCAAGCTCAATGAGGAATGATTAAGGGTCTGAGGACAGGAAAGACAACTGAGGGAAGATACTGCAGCAGTCTTTAAATATTTGAAGGACAGTCATTTAGAAAAGGGAATAATCTGTGACCCCAAGGGGCAGAACCAGGACCAATGGTTTAAAGCTACAAGGAAGGAGGCAAGATTACGTATATGTCAAGAGGAATTTTCTGTTTGATCTGTTAGTCAGTGAAACAAACTGCCACATAAAGCAGAGTACTTCAGACAGAACTTGAAGGGTCACCAGAGATCTAGTGAATCTTGTGCAGCGTGGGTCAGGTTACAAGCGCCCAACTGGCTCCTCTGACCTGGCTAAGGAGGAGTTGCTGTCACTCCAGGGGAGAGGCATTTCTCTTGCAACTTGCCCGGGGAGCCTCAGAAGCTTTTTTGCTTATTTGTTACATGTCTAGCCTGCCTTTTCAACAGTGAACTCAGGACAGCGTGTAGGGTTCTCCTTCCTGTTTACTTACTTACTTAATTTTATTTATTGATTTAAAATATTTTACCCTGCTTTTCTGCTCAATAAGGATCCAAGGTGGCATTTAAAACATCGTCTTTGTGGGCCGCAGGTGCACTTGCAATGGACCGCATGAAGCCCCCGGGCTGCATGTTTGACATACCTGGTCTAGATTATCTCTAAGGTCCCTTCTAATTTTATGATCTTCCATGTCAAAGAAAAAGGCATTGTTGAATGCTTCTTTTGTGTCATATGTTACAAATAATTTACAAATTCAATGGCTTTCTTTTTGCCATAATTTATGCTATACCACAGTAGTGATTAAATTGCTGGACTAAAATATAATAAGGAAACAGCTTCAAGTCCACGTTTGCAATGAAAACTGCCTGAGTGAATTTGGGCCTGTCAGTCCCTTTCAATAAGCCCTACTTATCGTTCAGGGGGAAAAACTAGAGAAAGGGGTTTTGCGTTCTACTGTAAATCCAGAAAATGTATGGATGGACTTTAAAGAGCAGTGCACTAAATTAAAACATAATCATAGTCATTTTAATACTGATTTTGATCCCATCTTCAACTGTATCTTTAGAAATCTGGTATAAAAGGCACATAATTTGACTACTCTCATGTGTTTAGCACTACACTGTTGGTTATGGTTGCCCCAAAGCTGCTTCTTTCCAAAGCCAAGTGGACATTGTTTTTCCTTGAAGAGGTTTCACTTCTCATCCAAGAGGCTTCTTCAGTTCTGAAGAAGAGATGAGAAGTGAAATGTCTTCAAGGAAAAACAATGTCCAGTTGTTTTTTGGGGAAAAGCACATTTGGAACACTATACTGTACTCTATACTCCCAATACATCTTTTATTCATTATAGGAGAGTAACAATGGGAATTCACAGAACTAAGATGTAAAAATGAAATAATTATTTATTAATAATTATTTTTATTGATGTATGTTTAATTCAGACATCTCATGTTGGCTTAAGTATAGTTTGTTGAATAAACTACAAACAGCTAAGTTCACACAATATTCTAGAAACAAAACAAATATATATCTGCATAGTCTAAGCACTATTTTTTTCTCCTTGAACTTCCACAGTGCCAACTACTATTCCATGGTTGAACTTTGTCCATTATCAAATATGGGCAATAATCAACTCTCATTTAGATAATTATTAGCTCTGACAGAAGCTGAATTTATAGAACACACCTAATGGAAACCCAATACACTGAGATGTGCTATTTTGTTTTGGCATTTAGTACTTTATTGGCATGCTATCTAAAAGATCCATAAATATTTATGAGCTATTGGCATCTGTTTTAGAGGATTAATACTGCTAAAAATCCATCTCATCCACTTTGAGCCTATATTACACACATTCATAAATTGCATTTTTGATCATGTTATAAAACAGAAAAATTTGGAAAAATGAAGGCAGAAAGACTCAGTGGCCCATCAAATCTGCCCTTGAGTTTTTGTTTTTTTATGTTAGACTAGTGTTTATCCCAAGCATATTTAAACTCAGTTACTGACCCACTATGCTGTAAGTTGGTTTCCAGTTTCCACTACTCTTTCTAAGCAACACTGTTATTATGTTATTACCAAAGTTAATTTTATCTCTCTTCAAGCTGCCTAGTATAAAAAAGATTACACATTGTACTCCTTTCCTGATAAAAATCTATGCTACTAAATTTCCTTACACTGCAACATAAATAAAGTCTCAGATAACTTATATTCAACCAATTTTAGATCACAATCAAGATAAGGAATGAGAGACTAAAGCAATTTCTCCCTTGTCTCAGCTTTCTCTAAATTTTATGCTGTTAATTGGTTACTGAGCACAATCAGTTATTTATTCAGGCAGATTAGTTCAGCCTAACGCTTTCTAAAGTTAAGACAAGCTTTAATTTCATATAGTACGTTTCAAAAGAAACTCATTTGCTAGGATTCTTGAGATTTTAGTTTTATTGCACTAATTTGATCTTTTTCTTCCATTAAGCTCTGCTTCCTTCCCTAGGAAATTGTGTATCATAATGTGGATGTCTCATATTGTGTTAAACCTAAAGTACAATTTATTTAATAAACCATAAATAGCAGCTTACTGAGTGACATAAACCCAATTGCAAAGATTTGCAAATCAAAACTTTTCCATACTAGTTATTAAAACATATGACCAACTATAAGCTTTGATAAGGAAGGATAAAACTTGATATTTATTTTGAAGGAAAGACAGAGCATGTGTCGAGCTGATTATACTGTATATTATGCAGCCAACAATCTTTCTCAATAATCTGTCTGAATATCATTTGTTTTGCTAATGCAAAAATAATGACTTAGAAATCTATAAGGTCATAATACTATTCTGCCTCTTGGAAGGGGTGAGGGAACAAGAGAGATGATTGGAGGAGTGTTCCTTGGGGTGGGGGTAGTGTTTGTACCATGGAGAGCCAGTCTCCCCTTCTTATTCACTATAGACAATCCATAAGGAAGAAGATAGGCGTAAACATTATCTTTTCTGAGTTGCCCAATTTCTGCTCTCTCTTTCCTTCCTTCCTTCCTTCCTTCCTTCCTCACAATGACAGAATTAAAGAGTGGGAGGACAGGAAGTCAAGGAGCTTTCTAGCTGGAGCACTCGTTCCCTTATTTTTCACAAACTCTCTAGTAAGATAACAGAATTGTCTCTTCCAGTTCTATATGAAGAGATAGTCATTCTTTGTTTCATATTTTATTTCAAACAAGCTCTTTCCTCAAAAGAGAAAGCAGTAGTATCTTTAAGAACGTTTTCTCAAATATTCATTATCATTACATTAAGTTCACCTTGTTTGCACATGAATTTAAGCGGGGGTTGGGGGACAGCGGGCGGGGCGGGGAGATTTCAAGCAGTCTTTATGCTGCTTGACATACAGTTTTTGCATTTCTCTATCTGCTCCCTGTCCTCTGCTCATTTTTTTTTTTTTTTTTGCTAGAACACTATTAAAAACTTCAAGGAGTTACAGATTTCAGCTTAATTATGGGTTTGCTAATGCTCTGATTTGGCTCACAATAGATCTTGCGCCTGAATAACCTGATTCGAACTAGAAGAAAAAGGCAGCTTTTTCAAAAGCTAAGTCAACTACCTAGAGACCAAATGCACAAAAATAATAGAATACCTAATTTTGTGATTTGGCCAAATGTTAACACAACTCCTCCCAGCCCACAAAACTCTTGTCATTATTTAAAGTCAACTTGAAATCTGATGTTTTTGACTACCTGCAGCAAATTTTACTCCGAACCACCAGGTCCATGGCATGATTGAATGATGAAAGACATGTAAGAATGTCACCTGGGCATTCTTTTTTCGAAGGACAAAGAAGATCTGAAATGAATCATATTTAAAATGAGTAATGTGAATAGGAAGTAAAGCATATTTAAAAGTTTGTTGTCTAATTTACATTTTACAGATTAAAAAAAAAGTTACCATACCTGCAAAAATCAAAGTAATTTGTTCAAAATAAAAGAAGCTGACTTAGACCAAGTCATGCTCTAACAAATATTGTCTCCTTATCATAATTCTCTAAGATCTCTGGCAGAGGTCATTCCCAGCACTACCTATTAAAAACTTTTTTTTTTTTTATCTACAGCATCTAGAATCCCACCCACCCCAATCAGCCATAGAGGCTAGTGCTATGGAAATTGTGGCCATTCATATGTAAACTGTACAATATATTCTCTGCCCTTTATGGAAGTCATATGCCCTACAATAGAATCACGTCCCCACCTAAAAGCGCTTGAATGGTGCATGTGAATCCTAAATCTATAATAGACTCTAGTTCAAAAACAACTTTATAAGGCTGGGTGAGTGGATTGGTAAATAAAAATTAGAAAGATTATTTTGCATTAAAACAGAGGCAAAGGATCTTCTAGAAGTCTTTGGATTTCTCTTTTATATTATATTCTTTGTTTAGGAAACCCAGAGACCTCCAATAGACTGGTAATAGTTTTCTCTCCAAAAACAGAGTGAAAGAGCATCAATGCCAAGTAAAATTTCAGAGGAGAGAGGAAAGAGAAGATAGATCAGTCGGGAGGTCAATCAAATCTATACATATAAAACATAGCATCATTATTATGAATGAGCAATGAGCAGATCCTGACATGGTTGTTCTCAGTGAGAAAGGGAGAGAAACTAAGCTGATTTTCCATACCAATTAGTCTATAATATCCAGAAAGTTTTCACCCATTCAGTAGAATCAATCTAATATTTCTTCCAATGATGATAATACTCAATATACAAAGAAATGCCTGAAATATATTATACTGTTTATTAATCAGTCTTTCATTATGTACACAGGCAAGAATATATTTATTAAAGTATATCATCATACTCACAGTATCCAGCAACTCAAGGAATTTGGAAAAATAATACAACCAGCAGACACGAACCATCTATAAATAGCAAAAACTTTGATTAAATTCAATATTGTATGAAAATTCTCCATTTTATAAAGCATGATAAATATTTTATACACACAGTGTTAAACTGACATTCAAAATTTTTGTAAGAAAACTGAAATATCCCTATATGATTATTCCTGAGGCAGAAGTAAGCAAAATCCAATGAAGCCTCTAAAACACGGTCTCCAACTTTTCTGGATGCTTTGCAGACTGGCAGAGAGGGGATGGGTCCACACAAGCAGCAGGCATGTGTACACAAGTGGAGCTGCGCACATGCACTCACTAGCCCACTATGTATGTGAGTGGAGCTGTGCACCCATGCACACTTGCCCACTGCTTCTGCAGTCTGATTCTTAACGGCCTGCAACCCGATAGTGGGCTGCAGCTTGCGGGTTGGGGATCTTTGCTCTAAAAGACAAACACAGCTACGTAATTGATTGACTGATAATGTGCCATCAAGTCATTTTTTACTCCAACAACCATGAAGCTATATAGGACCTGTTTATTTTTTAGAAATTTCCATAAGTCTAAACAAAAATAATCTCTTGCTCTATATTAAATTTGCATAGACTTCTATCTGGTCTGGTCTTAGTTCATGGCCTGTTGTTCAGTTTTACAAACTCAGCCTCTTGGAACACTTTTGGATGAGCAATACAGTAGAAAGACCAGAGATAGCCCTAACTGGATTGCAATAGTATCATTACAATACTTACCCTGAGAGCCATAGGTGACCTGGAATAGTCAACTATATCACAGCGAAATGTATAGCCTGTGGCCCAGCCAGACATGAGGAACTAGAAATAGAAGAAATGAATTTAATGTAATACTTAATTTATACAAATCATTAGACTGCATAAATAATTACAGTAAGAAGGAACCACACCGTGCACAGCACTGATGAATGCTATAAAAACTCCAAGGAAGTGCTTTCTATGTATAGATTTGCTGAACTTTTTTAACTGAATAAACTATAAATGACTGGCTTCATACAATCCATTAAAGTACAAACAAACCTTATCATAGTTTAGTGTGACAAGTACACTCAGCCTGAATTGCATGTATAAAAAAAAGCAGGCTGATTTTCTTCCAAACAATGCCTTCAAATGTGTAAAATTTAATTCTCAAACAGATGAGAGGCAAAATGTCTTCCAGGGAAAACAAAGTCCAGTTGCCTTTTGAAAAAGCACCTTTGAAACTACCAGTGAACATATATAATTTGAAACAAGGAGAATTTTATTTAAGTTACGTCCCATATTTTTTCCTGAGAGTTGGCCTAGAATATCAAAGACCCAAGTCTTTATAAGCAATGGGTATTCCAGAGTTTTGTATAGCATTATCACTTTAATGTGATAAAGACAGAAATAATTAAATATATGACTGGATTACAATCCTATAAATTGCATTTAATTGTATTTTTATTCAGGTAGAAATTAAATCAAATTTATTTTTGTTCCACACGCGCACACACACACACCGCTTATTTTTTCTTGGAATAGTCCCTAGCTTGTTACACTTAAATCAATCTACAACACCCATTATAGGACTGTGATAGAAGAAAGAGTGGGCAATACTAATTTTATAAGCCCTGATCATCTCTCACGGAGGTTATACATAGCAATTCACCCCATACTGAGAAACTAAAATGTAGTCTTTGATTTCAAAAGTGCTTCTGTATACCTAAGTTACATTTCTCTTCACATCACAAAATAATTAATATTTCAGGGGAATCCTTTGTACATCTCTATTAGAACAAATTAGCAATCTACTTACCTCATATGCCATATAAATTGAAAGTGCCACTATACCAAAGTTATAAAAAAACATTATTTGCTTCAAATCAAAAGGCTTTCTGTTCTCCATGAATTTTGGTCCTAGATTAGTGACAAAATATATATAAGTTGCAATAATAAATGTTTGTGGAAAAGGTGAAGACATGAGTAGGTAGCCATCAACTCGTGGATCTGGAAAAGAGATATTAAAATGTATTTTAATATTCGTGGATTTTTGACTTAAATAACAAGCATATTCTTTAACCTAAATGATTGCCTACCTTGAACAGGCTGTTTACCTGTTCAAGAGCACAGATTTTTTATCTTAAGTTTCTTGTTTGCTTGATAAAAAAGATTCACACATACATTACACAAAGGCTTCTCATTTAGCCAAAGCTAAAACCATAACTGGTAACATTATTAAAATATTTATATGAATGTACAAATTACCTATGTGAGATTTATAACGAGAAGAAACAGTGGTTAAATATTTTTCCTCCCTCATGAATGTATTATATTAATTTAGCAATATTTGCTACTTCATGTAGAACTTTAAGATCTAGGTAAAAGTTCATGTCTGCCTAATCAATCGTTTTCAATACAAGAATTAATTCATAGAGTTCATGATGTTCTTTGAGCTTGGAAGTTTGCTTGCAAACATTTCACTATTCAACTAGATAATGTTATCAGCATATTAAGGACTCCATAGTTCAACTCTACGCTACACGTATTCTTTTTTATTGGAAAAACTGATTCATCTATATGGTCAATGTATGAGGTGTTCTAGCATAGGTATCAACAGTTAAAATGCAGATAATTTCACCTGTTTAATAGGTGCTGGGATTATATTCAAATAAAATATAACTTTTATCTCTCATTTATATCATGGTAAATGACAGATCACAAATTTTCATTCAGTTGTGGAAAATCTTCTGATTATTTTCTTTCATATAAAATATGGCCAGCCAGAGAAAAAATGAATTTAAGAATAAAACAGAGCAATACTGGGCATGTTGAAAAAGAGGTCATTGTTTGTCATGGAGGCATGTTGGATGACAAGGAATAGCCCAACATTTCCCCAGCTGAGTCTCTCCCAAAATGCTGGATTTCAAATCCCAGAATTCCTAGCCAATATGGTTTTAATCTATTGAAGATTAAGCTAAACATCAGGCAGATAGAAATAAAATCATGGCAGGTAGTTTTTTCAACTCCTCTGTCACAATTGTGACAATACAATGAAAATCTTGGAAAGAAATATTGAATCTTTCCACCATGTTAAATTGTATGCTGCCCAATGTCCATAAAAAATATTTTAAAAAAATATGAACTTAAACAGATTATAAGATATTAAAGTTGCTACAAATTCTATATTCTGTTCAAATTCAATGCTATTTGTAAACAATACAAATGGTCATAGAAATTTTTTAAAAGCCAATATAAATAAAAGTCAAGTATGGGCGGGGGATTTCCACGTGTTCTCAATATGTAGATTAGCTTCTTTACTTCAGTTCTTTCACAAGGTTTCGTAAGTTACTGAGGGCCGCTTGTTATTTCGATCCCTACCTTTCCAAATGCACCAATAATCATCAGTTCAGTGGCTAAAAACTGATTCATGGAAGAATGTGATAATGCATAAGAACTAAAACAACAGCATTGCATATTTAGTTTATACATGCTTTTAAAAATTAAGGCAATAGTAAAGAATATCAGAATGCAATCATAATCATTGTTTTATTTGCTAAACCATGTAAACTCCCATGCTTCCAAAAACAAAACTATTTATATATTTTGGATATAAAAAAAAATCCCTCTTCTGCTGTGTCATCTTTCTCATTTTCTGATTGAATGTTTGCGGGGGGTGGGCTTGAGTAGAGACTTATTAGAAAATGCCAGGGTTAGATTCAGCATCTTGATGTGGCTCCTTAAAGGATACTATTGGTTGCTAGTGAGAAATGAGAAAGAAGTCAACACCTTAAGATTGTTGGCTGTTAGCTATGTTTATAGTAAACAGGATAAATATTACATTGCCTTATCTTATTTACTGGAAATAAAAGAGCGAGCTCTGGTGGCGCAGTGGTTAGAATGCAGAATTGCACACTAACTCTGTCCACATCCAGGAGTTCAATCCTGTCTGAGGTCGGAAAAATGAGGACCCACATTGTTGACTCTGTAAACCACCCAGAGAGTGCTGTAAAGCATTATGGGGAGGTATGTAACTCTAAATCTATTGCTATAACATGCCAGTTAGATCATGTTATCATCCTTACATTAATCATTCTTACCTTTTCAGCTTAATGCACTAGCACAACTCTTAACTAGAATCTTTTAAAGATATATGATTTCCACCTCTCTCTTCTAAAAAACAGTGTTAAAATATATGCTGAAGTAGCATCTTAGAAAATTACATTATATGCAAATAGACTATACTAAGCATGAAGAAATTTGTGAAGAACCAAGTTTAACTCCTCTCAATATTCATGTTTCCATAAAAATATCTTGAAGCATTATTTATGCATAAGATGAGCAAGTGTTTTTATATATGCTTAAATTGTAATGAGATACATTACACAATTAAGGGAATGTTATCAAGAACAGGACATACCAGCATCTTTAATCCAGTCATCATAAAGCAGTACAGCCTTCGACGTCAAATTGTTAAACGCCATTTTTACAGAAGAAAGTAGGATTCAGGATTCTTCCTGAAGGCAAATAGGATAGTGTATGTTATGAAATCTGTAAGAAAAAAAGGAGTGGTAGTCTTTTCATTTAGAAAACCAAGTAGATGATTGTTATGAATTTACAATATTTGCATAATATTGTTTTCTGCTTTAAGCAGTTCATTCCCCATGTAAGTAATATAGTCACATTATGTTCTATCCCTATGCACTTAGAAACAGGAAATAAGCCTTAACTAGTGACCAGAACCAAAATAAAGATCAACTTCATGACTGTAACTAAAGCAAAGAACTATTTTAATATTCAAATACTATCAATAGTGCTATTTAGAATTCTACAACTACAATACACTGAAAACCATTTCTATGTTTATCAGACTTGATTTTTTCATTTTTCTCTGTTGAAGTTATGAAGGTTGGGCAATGAGATTATGAACATTTGATCTTTTTATGTTAAACTGTAAACAATTTTTTTACTCCTGTAGTATGTTTATTTACAGCATGAAATTGATATACCATCTCAAACCTACTTGACTATGCAGTCTACAATATATTATGTGATACAATATTAAACCTTATAGTATTAATATATATTAATAACAATAATACATAAAAATGCAGCCAAGTTAACACTTATCATATTTATGTACATTTGCAATTTAGCAAATGCTAAGTTTTCACGTCGCTATGATAAGGAACAAGAAACTTGCTCCTTTCATTTGTAAACCTTTTGAAATAGCATACTTTATACCTTTACTTAAATTACCACTATTGGAAAAACAATTCTCAGAGAACTAAAGATTTTGCATTATTTGCCAGCAGGTTGCCCTCCTGTTTCGGTCCACATAAGTTATTATACAATTGCCATTCAGTGTACAGCCCTCCTAGTAAGGCACTATATGTGTTTTATCTCATTTCACTTCATTCATTGTATATTCTGCTGCAATCATTTGGCCTTTCAGTAGTTCACAGTAACAAAAAAAAAAAGCAACAATAATAAAATGCTTCACTAAAGCATCAATAATAAACTAAAATCAGCACTGCTGTAGCAAATAATTAAAACTCACAACCCAATGGCACATGTCTATTTATCACAAGTTCTCCAAAACAGTTGTTTTTCATAATTTATAGAAAAATTTGACAATTCTTCTGGCTATTATTATAGGCCCTCACCCAGCTCCATGGGAAACTACCAATTTAATGATGCCAACCAAAAACGTGATTTCCCAACTCAATCAAATATCACTAAGTATTTCCACAAACACTCAGTAATCATATTAACTAGTGTTATGCAGCTATAGTCCCCTTGTTAGTGATTCTCCCCCAGCTTTAGATTCCCTGTCACATTGTATGTGGGTGTGGCTAGCTGGTTATTATTTGTTTATGTAATAATTACTATATTCTATTTTTATTCTGCTGTTTTGATTGTATGCTGCCCAGAGTCAGTTTGCAGTTGGGCGATGCCTAAAATGAATATATTTTCTCTCTCACCCAAGACAGCTATTCCAGTTCCACTCACATTTCTTTTGATGACAGACTTGCCTGAGGTCACCAGATCCCCTTAATGAAGTTTTCCTGTCTCCAGGCCTTTAAAAGCCAGGTTCCTCGAGACACCACTACCACCGATTCTATGCTGAGTAGCTTGGTCCAAAATTCAACGTTTGTGTGTACTCCAATTGTTTTCAAATCATCAGTAATTTTCCACCAACCTCTCCTCTCTCTGTATGCCCAGGAATAGGTACATACAAATCAGGTTTCTTCTCTTTAACTCCTTGATCCAAGTGAAGTTAATGCAGTTTGGAAAGTGTCCAAATCAACACCAACACTCACCATTTTATTATATGGGTCATCAAGGCAAGATCTCCAAAGATCTCATCTTCAATGGGGCATTCATTCTTCTGCAATCTTAATAAGGGTTTGGGACGATGATGGACCAAATCTTGCGTAACAGTCTTTCAAAAGCATTTGCCACACTCTACTGATCACTATGTCTTTATCACCTCAAGACACTTACTGTAACTGGCAGAGCCCTCCAGCTGAACACCTGTGTCCAGACAACTTTAATATCTTACATTTAGCATATAAATGTACTTATGCACTTACACCATACAGATATCAGTTTAATATAAACGTAGTGGAAATAAGGAATTAAAAATACCAAGACTTGAATTAATGTGACTTGCCTATGGCAGATTACAACTTTTGTAAATAAATTACAGTGTTAGTCCAACGCCTACATATAGAGTGCAAAACGTATGTCTCATTTCACAATAACGTTAACGAGGTCCAATAATGTTAAATCTGAGAAGAGAAAAAGTGGGGCATATATCTTAACAGGCCCGTGTCTCTACATTTAAAATAGTAATTCTCTTCTCTCAGATAAAATGCTTAAGAAAAGACTGCCAAGAATCACTCTATGAGGGTGAATAAACCATAAACAAACAAACGAATAGTTTAAAATCCCTAGACTGAATAACTCAAATGTCTCTCTTGATGTATTGTGTAATTTTTATTTTACTTTGATTTGGGGAATTTGGAGGATTTAAATATTCTAGTTTTATTTTAAAAAGAATATGATGTCTGTCCCTATGAAGAGTAGGCCATCCTCTGTTCCTTTTACTAACTTTATGAATACATATTAATACATTAAACTTTATTAAATAAAATGTACACATATACATTTAAATATTTCTCTTATCTTATAATGTAAAAATTTGCAAAATAGTAACATCCTAAACCATCTATGACTTCCATTCAGTTTATTTTTACTAATTTTATTACATAAAGAGCTGTGGTGGCGCAATGGTTAGAATGCAGTACTACAGGGCTAACTCACTGCTCACAGGAGTTTGATTCTGAGTGGCTCAAGGTTGACTGTCTTCCGTCCTTCTGAGGTGGGTAAAATGAGGACCCAGATTTTGGGGGGAAATAGGCTGACTGTAAACCACTTAGAGAGGGCTGGAAAGCACTATAAAGTGGTACTATAAGTCTAAGTGCTATTATGTTTTATGCTTTCATGATCAGCTCATCAATAGAAGGTCAAGATAGGTAGGTAAGATTTAGATCATATAAGGTTATACACATTCACTGAGTAAATTTGGTTGTGAGACCAATATCAGCTATTTCTTTTAGAGCCATTAGTTCACATAAGGAAACTTTCACATTATGAAATTAAAAATGAATCTGCTGGGAGAAGAACTGGTGCTCAATGTACTTGATTGTTGTTGTTCAGTCACTAAGTCATATCTAACTCTTCATGATCACATGGACCATAACACGCTAAGCCTCCCTGTCTTCCATGATCTCCCAGAATTTACCCAAACTCATGTTTATTGCATCCATGACACCATCTAACCATCTCATCCTCTGCTGTCCCCTTTTTCTTTTGCTTTCAATTTTTCTAGGATCTTTTCTAGTGAGTCCTCTCTATCAATTAAGACACTTAATTATACTGAGGAAGAATACCCATTTCATCTATAAATTAATTCACAATTCAGATGTAGGAGAATCTATTTCTTAGTAGTTTAAATTTTATCAATAGTAACTTCAAGTAAGTAACCCTTGGAAATGTATTACTTACCTAGCCAATCAGTTCAGCATAGGTTAACAAAATAATCATGTTTTAATAATCATGTGTTTTGATTCCTTTTTAAAAGTTGGTTTCTGATTCTTCATTAACTATTTGAAATGTGACCTAAAGCTCAGCATCCTGGAAATCTCTTCTGATAATTTTGTACCTAAGTTTCAGAAGATTGTAAATATAATATAAATATGTATCCAGATTAATACTCCTATAACACTATTTTAATTTACTGTATTTAAAATATGTGAGATTGTAACTGAATAATGAGAAGTGATAGGCCTCCATTCTAACTGCACATGGTGTACCTTGAGACTGGTTTAGAAATCCAAGTTTCTCAAATTGCTGTAAATGTTATTCTATGCATTACTTGCATGGGTAAAACGAGTTCTTGGAGACAATAGCTTATTCCCCATTCTATTGCTTGATGATTGACAAATAGAAACTAGAAGTTCTACTAGATGTGGTAGGACTAGTTAGTCTTTATCAGAAACTGAACCTTTCAGCAAGCAAAGAAAGAGATAAAATGTTGCACAATCACTTGGGTAGTAGAAGAAAATCATTTCTGTTTAAATAGTATCTTTGCATATGCTCTTTGACTATGCTTTCATGCAGATTTGAGTAGCTAAATAGTTCCCAGTATTTCATGTGCACAAAGAAAGAGCAAATTGCAACCAAGGTATGTATTCTGGACAGAAAATATGAAGATTCCTTAGGATATTCCAGTTGCAACCCTTTCTGGATTCGGGCGCCCTCCATACAGTCACTTCAGCCCTTGTGACCTCCCGTCTAGATTATGCCAATGCTGTCTACATGGGGCTCCCCTTGAAGAGTATCCGGAGGCTGCAGTTGGTGCAGAGTGCGGCTGCGCGAGTGATTATGGGAGCTCCTCGGAGCTCCCATGTTACACATCTCCTGCGCGAGCTGCACTGGCTCCCTGTAGCCTTTCGGGTGCGATTCAAGGTGTTAGTACTCACATTTAAAGCGCTCCATGGCTTGGGACCCGGGTACTTACGGGACCGCCTGTTGCCACCGTCAGCCTCCAGCCGACC
>JAEANM010008431.1:0-17017 GCA_017656035.1 Myanophis thanlyinensis | reverse complement strand
CCTTCCTACCTTAACTTACCCGCGGTTGCGTAAGCATTTCACTGCACATCGTACCATGTATGACTGTGTATGTGACCAATAAATTTGGAAATTGAAAAAAAAAAGTCAATTAAAAATTTGCATGCAGGCAGCCATTTGGTTCTGTTGTCAGGCAGATTTCCATTCATCGTTATCTTGCTTCAAGGCTCTCTCCTCTGGTTAGAGCTACAATTACAGCCATTCACTGGCTGTTGCCAGGCAGATTTCAGAACATACTTGCTAGGCTTTAGCTCCCTCAAATATTGCAATTACAATTTTATTTCAATGCAGATAAGAATTTTTTTTGAGACAGCCTTTTTTTTTTTTGAAAAATTGGAATTGTTAAATAATTCCAGTATCATGGGAGATGAACCACAGCCCTTAGAGGCAATTAGGGAGGAGGAAACTCTATGCCTGTCTCCTACTTCATTTTCCACTAAGTCCACACAGAATATGTCTAGCAAATCATCTAGAGCCTTATCCAATAAAATAAAGAACAAGGCTGTGCACAAGACCTCCTCTAGGTCCAAGGAGAAGGCTGCCTCAAGGTGACAGAAGGCTCTGGAAAAGGAGTTTAAAACAGAAAGGAGATGCTCTGCTTCCCATAAGGAACCTGCTGTTTCCTCTGACATGTTGAAGTCTCGTGTGGACCAGACACAGCCTTGGGCTTTCTCCAGGCTCATCACGGGAAGTTTCTCCTTCCCCTTCTAGATTAGCTGTCCCTTCTGCCTCCTTTACTCCCACTGCTGCAGGGTTACGTGGCAGGGAAGATCTTTTTGAAGTTGTAATGGAGCTGAAGTCTTCCCTTGTTTCCGCAATTGCACAAGGTTTTGCGGTCTTCAACAACTTCAAGGGTCATTGGCCCTTCAACCTGCCCTTTCTGCTTCTCAGTTCCCTTGGGATCAACCAGGCATTGATCTGTGGCAAACAAGATCCCAAGCCTCCTCCAATCAGCACTGGGATTTGGGCTCTGAAGAGGGAGAATCTAGGGGAGCAGATCTGTCAGATGATGAGAATCCCCTACCCGATAATGTTCCCTCCTGGTTTGTTTTTTCCTTGTTGTATAAGGATAAGGTGACAGTAGACTTACAGGAACCTCCATCATCCTCAGAGAATGCTGCCACATCTGAGTGCTCCAAGAATCCTCTGTTTGCCACCCCTGTTCTTTACAGCAACGAAGTACCTACTCAGGTAGTACTGGAATGTATTAAAAAGCAGTGGCTCAAGCCTGGTAATCAAATCTGTCCTACCAGCACTGATAGGAGATTTTATCAACCTGATCGTGACCTTTCTGACATTCAACTTCTCTCAGTGAAAGACTCAGTTGCTTCCTTAATATCCCCTCTGTGACATCTGGGGATCCCACTGAATCACTTAAGCCTGAGGGTAGGAGAACTAAATTGATTCTTGGTCAATCCTATCAATTGGCTGCATGGTCCATCAGAGCTTCTTCAGCAGCTACCTTCTTTAGCCACACCACCTTGATGTGGTTGCGCCAACTACAGGACAGACTTCCCGCTGATGACATCAGGTTATAACAGGATGTTAATAAGATCATAGCAGCCACACAAGTCTACTCTGACGCCACGCTTGAGTCCATCCACTTCTTTTTTAGGGCCATGGGTGGTTCTTCCACTTCTAGAAGACTCCTTTGGCTTAGGCACTGGCAGGCAGATGCCAAGGCCAAGTGGAGGTTCACTTCAGCCCCACTTCAAAGTGACTGACTTTTCTGGCAGGCCATTGCCCACCAATTCAAAGGACAAGAGGAAAATTTTGTCTTCCCAGGCAAGAAAGTCTGGTCGCAAGTTTTCTCCTTTCCAACGGCCTAATTCCTTCAGATCTTCTCAGTCAGCGCCTGCTCCACAACAGAGTCCCTTTGGACGTCACTCTGATCATCCTCAGGATCTTCTACAGAGAAAGGTACAGCCCCCCTGTCCTTAAAATAGGCATCCCTTTCGAAACACTGGAGGTCACCCTTCCAGGTGAGGAAAGTAACCCCCCCTCCAACGCTTTCTTCGGTGGAAGACTGTGTTTGTTTGCAGACTGGTGGGGGGAGATTGTTTCAGACAGGTGGGTCCTCAGTACCATCAGAGATGGACTATCTCTTGGATTTCTCTCCCATTCTCCCAAGGTGTTTTGTCAAGTGTCCTGTCAGCCGCTCTCCTTCTAAAAGATCTCTCATGCAGGTGGAATTACAGCACTTGTTAGATATCAGGGCCATAGAGACTGTCCCCATTCTCCAGAGAGATTCAGGTTTCTATTCCAGAGTGTTCCTGGTACCCACATCCTTGGGTGGGTGGAGAACAATTCTTGAGCTTAAGAGACTCAATGTACAAGTTGAATACAGGTATTTTAAAATGCATTCTCTTAAGTCCATTTTGGGATGTATCAGGAACGGCTGTGTCACTTCCTCGCTTCTATTGACCTGTCTGAGGCATATCTCCACATCCCTACTTTCCCTGATCATAGGAGATTCCTTCAGGGCAGTCATTACCAATATGCTGCTCTTCCCTTTGGCCTATCCTTGGCTCCCAGTGTCTTCAGTAAGATTCTGGCAGCCTTGCTAGGTCATTTTCGTTCCATTCCCATACACCTGCAGGCTTACTTATATGATATCCTTATACAGTCTAGTTCCTATTCTCAGGCCTTGGAGGAAGTCTGTATTACATTTAAAACCTTGCAGAGTCATGGTTTTCTAGTTAATGTCTCCAAGAGCCACTTAACCTCTACTGATCATTTAAAGCATCTAGGTTCCATTATTGACACCACAGATTGTCATGTCTTCCTCTCTGAGGAGAGAATAGACAGCATTCGGGAATTGTCAGCTCAAGTCCAGCAGAAGTCAACAGCATCCTTTGTACAATTGTCACAGTTGTTAGGCAATTATATACCCTGTATAGACATTGTCCCTTGGTCCAGGATACACTTGCGCCCAGTTCAGTGGTTCCAGCTCAGAGAGAAGGTTGCAGTAACTCTTGTTCTAGAGTCTGTCTCCCAGCTGAAGTCCTGCATTCATTACAGTGGTGGCAGTCATCTGCTGTACTTAAGGGTAGTTCCTTCCGACCTGAAACCATAGTTGTTATCACCACAGAAGCCAGTTTGCTAGGCTGGGTGGCTCATTCGGGCTCGCTCATAGCACAGGGTCAGTGGTCTCCAGCCGAAAGGTCACATAGCATCAATTGGCTAGAGATTAGAGCCATTCATTTGACCCTTCTATCTTTGCAGAGATTGTTCAAGGGAAGGATGTCTTGGTGCTCACTGACAACGTGGCAGTCAAAGCCCACATCAACAGGCAGAGCGGCACACGATCACATTCTCTCATGGCAGAATCCTGGATTCTGTCACTGGGCAGAGAACCATCAGATTTCTATTCGGGCTCAACATGTCTCCGGCATCAAGAATGTTCAAGCAGACTGATTGAGCCGTTCGCAGATAGATCACGCGGAGTGGCAGATCAACCCCTTGCTTTTCAGGGAGTTGACAACTTGCTTTGGTCTACCGGTTGTGGACCTATTTGCGTCTCTTTCCAACAACCAAGTACCACGTTTCTTCTCCCGCTATCTTTGCCATCTGGCAGAGGGGACAGATGGTCTTCGCAGTCCCCTCAGGCCTTCCTTATGCCTTCCCTCCCCTGCCACTAATACTTGCTCTAATTCTGAAGATTCTGGAGGAGCAAGCAGAAGTCATCCTCTTGGCCCCATTCTGGCTGAGACATTCCTGGTTTGTGGATCTTTTTAAGGGGAGCTATCAATAGCAGATCTCCTGTCATGTAGATATCCCACTTGGGATTTGGTTAAGGTTCTTAAAGCCCTCTTAATGGGTTCCTTTGAACCTCTGAGCATGTCTTCATTACGCCTTCTCTCTCTTAAGGTATCCTTCCTTGTGGCTGTCACTTCAGCTCACCGGATTTTGTTATTGGCAGCACTTTCGATGTGGGAGGATCTATGTATCTTCCATCCCAATTGGGTTGTACTCAGATTAGACCCAACAAGGTAAAGTCAAGCTTTCATGATCACAGGAACTGATTCTTCCAGATTTCTGTCCCTATCCATTACATCGTAGAGAGAAAGAATGGCATACTCTAGATGTCTGCAGAGCGCTCCATATATAATTAAAAAGGACTTGCACCGTTAGGCGAATGGAAGCTTTATTTGTAAGTTTTCAGCCAGGTTCCTTAGGGTCCAGAGCTCCCTCCTCTGTCATAGGGAGATGGAACAGGGCATGCATAGCTACCGTGTATGAAACCCAATGCTTGCCAATCCTAGGTCGCATTAGAGAGCACTCCACTAGGAGTGCCTCTACCTCTGCTGCCTGGTCCACACAATCTTCCTTAGAAGAGATATGCAAAGCAGCCACCTGGTCCTCACCATACCCTTTTATTTGGCATTATCGTTTAGATGCTTCTGCTTCTTCTGATGCTGCATTTGGCTGCAGGGTTCTGCAGCAAGTTCGTTTAGTGGAAGACCATTAAATTAATGGAATGATCCCACCGTGGAACTGTTAAGCCTTGATAGGTCCCAATCATTGGATTCTATGCTCATCCACAATGGAGAAAGGGTGTTGGTCCTAGCTGATACGCTCCTTCTCGTTGTGATGAGCTTAGAATCCAAAACCCTCCCATTGTGTTCCAGTTAGGATGTATTGCTAGGGAGGCCAGAGTTTTGTCTTTACAGGAGTTCCAGATGTTGATCAAATTCTTTTCGCCAAAAAAACTGAGGTCTACTCAGTTCAACAAGGCAATTTCATTTGTCGACTCAACTATGAGATCAGAGGGGAGATCACCCGAATCATTGGTGTCTATGTTCATCAAAACGAGAAGGAGCATATCAGGAAGGACAAACACCGTTTTCCAAATCTTCAATAGTAGCCTTGTGGAGAACTGTCCAACCTATGAAGGGATACAACTGACATACAAGAAGTGACTTGCCTCCTCAACACTGACTGGAATGGGTATTGAAGGAAAAGAACTATTGCAATATGATTATTTTTCCAACCATACTGGAAATAGCTTCTACATCCCTATCCCTAAATCCAGAAGGCCTGTTCTTTGCCTAGGTCGGGGGTCGGCAACCCGCGGCTCCGCAGCAGCACGCGGCTCTTTTAAAGCTTTGCCGTGGCTCCAACAGACGCCAGGCTGCGCCGCCCTCATTGCCCCACTGCCTGCCCGACCGACCGCTTCCCCTCCCCCACCCAGACTCTCCTTCCATGGCTGCCGTGCCGTGCCAGACGCTGATGCCAGCGGGCGGGGGGCGGCCAGGAACAGCCAGGCTGCGCCCCACTGCCCGCCCGCCCGCCCACCAGCTTCTGCTGCAGCCACCGCCGCCCGGAGAAAAGCCGCCGCCGCCGCCCCGCCCCCGGTTGGTGCAAAAGGCAGCGGCTTTTCTCCGGGTGGCGGCGGCTGCAGCTGCAGCAGAAGCTGGCCGGCGGGTGGGTGGGCAGTGGGGCGATGCGGGTGGCACAGCCTGGCTGTTCCTGGCCGCCTGCTGCCATCAGCGTCTGGCGCGGCCCAGCGGCCGCGGAAGGAGAGTCCGGGTGGGGGAGGGGAAGCGGGCGGGCAGGCAGCGGGGCAATGAGGGTGGCTGCGGAAAGAGAGTCCGGGCAGGGGAGTATTCCGGGAGGCGGTGGCTGCAACAGAAGAGAGTGAGCGAGCAGGTGGGCAGTGGGGCAATGAGGGCGGCCGCGGAAGGAGAGTCCGGGCGGGGGCGGGGTCTGGGCAGCAGCGGCGGCGGCACTCAGCCTCTTCTGCCGGTTGAGGCGGCGGAGGGAGCGCGGGGCAGGCAGGCGTCGGGGGGCCGGTGGGAAGAAGGGGTTGAGTCAAAAGCCCCCGTGGCGCCAGGAGTTTGAAAGAAGCCCGGTGAATAAGCCGGGCAGGTGTGCGTGGATGAGCGGAGGGGTGTCGGAGGGGCGCCTTCGACTCTGCCCTGCCCGCGAGTCTTTTTTTTCCCCAAAGGGGCTCTGCGTAAGAAGACCCCCACACACAATTATTATTTCATAGTGATGAAATTCAGGGTTTTCAAAAACCTATTTCAGTATTTAGTATTCTCAGGCTGAACTTGCTGAAATGGCTTGGCCTGGG
The DNA here is from genome assembly GCA_017656035.1 of Myanophis thanlyinensis. Classification (NCBI taxonomy): domain Eukaryota; kingdom Metazoa; phylum Chordata; class Lepidosauria; order Squamata; family Homalopsidae; genus Myanophis; species Myanophis thanlyinensis. Next base: position 10,923 of record JAEANM010008431.1, on the reverse strand, counting down.
CAAATTGGAAATTGGAGTGTAAGTTTTCTACTCGATGATTAATGTCCATCTGTTTGGCAATCTTTCTAAATAACTTACTAGACTTGTAGGCATCAACATCTATAACTATGTTTCTGGAGCCTCAGAGAACACTTGCAGTCTGGATACTACACATTTCAAAAACAAAGAGCAAACCAAAATTAAATTCCTGGATGTTTAAGTAAGAAAAGCTCCTCTCAGATTCTAACAACTTTCTAATCATTTGCATTTGACTTGGTACATCCAAGTCTAATTTTAGGTATTTGAAATAGTGATAAATGAAGGTGTCTACTTTTTCCACTTGAAATACTTTATCCACTTGAAAAAAAATTGATTTTTTAAAATGTAAATTACACAATGAATTAAAATAGTGCATATAATTTTTAAATAATAATTTTATCCTGTGTTTGTGTGTTTCCAATGTGCTGACAAAGAGAATACAATCAGTGGTATTATCTCTGTCCTCTGAGCTCATGACTGAGTAATTTACATGTTTAAAACATGCCTCCTTCCTTCTTAGCTCCAGTTTCCGACTCAGTCCTCTCTCATTTATTTATTTTATTTATTTATTTAATCAAATTTATATACCGCCCCCTCTCCCTAGGGACTCGGGGCAGTGAACAGCCGATAAAAACAGAATACAAAATACAAATACAATTAAAAGTCAGTTAAAATGATTAAATAAAGGCTGATAATTTAGAACAACATTTAAAATTCAGTTTAAGAATCAATTAAAACAAACCCACAATTTAAAACAAATTAAATATAAAATATAAAATTTGATTTAAAATTAATTAAACCCTCAGGTATCAAATGAATGAATGAATTCAATAAAACTAATAAGCGAGCATTGGTTTGTAACTTAAGGCTGCATTCTTATGCAAGCTTATGTAGTGGTAAAATTCTTTGAACATAGCATGAATTATTTATTTAAGTAATCATACATTGAGGTTTTCAAATTAATTTTGTATTCATTGTCCGGTGAGCACTATTGCTAAAGACAGCTAGAGAAGAGAAACACTCAATAGTAATAAAGGTCACAGAGCAGCAACTTGAAGGCTGGTTCTTCCTCACTGTGCACAAGTCGTTGTCTTAACTGCTGGCCACTTGACAGTATATGTGCCTTTATAGTACTGCTCATATTGTTCTTGTTTTCAGTTAAAAAGGTAAAGGCAAAGGCTTCTCCTGTCAGTTTGTGTCTGACTCTAGGGCAGTGATGGAGAATCTTTTTGGCATCGAGTGCCAAAAATATGCGTGTGCGCCTGAGCGTGCATGCCCAAACTGCACTTGTGTGCTGCTGCATGTGAATGCACAGTTGTGCATGCATGCGCAGGAGACATCCGAACACCAGCTGGATCTCCATAAAAAGTTGCACATGCATACACAGTGGACATACAGAGACCAGCTGGGTCTCTGTAAAAAGTTGTGTGTGCATGTGCACTCATGCACATGTGTGCACTGGAGGTGAGCTGGGGCAATGGCACATGTGCCCACAGATATGGCTCTATGTGCCACCTCAGGCATGTGTGCCATAGGTTCGCCATCACTGCTCTACAGGATGGTGCTCATCTCTGTTTCTTAGCCGAGGAAGCCAGCATTGTCCGAGGAGGTTTTTGTAGTCATGTGGCCAGCATGATTATATGCCATTTGCAATGCCTTCCTGCAATGCTCCAGTGCTTCCTTTCCACAGATTGCCACTTTGAGGCAATTGGAAAAATTGTGCCTAATGGTTATTTTTTGTTTCTTGCATGTTACTGAAGAATGAAAGAGATTAGACTGATTCTCCATTAATTTCTGGGTACCCTTCCAGGTACTGATCATCATCTAGAGTAGCCCCATCTGGCATAGGACTAGATTATTTGTGGGACCATTTCTACCCAAGGATATCTACTGGTTCCACCCATTCTAAAAGGCAGGCAGATTTTGGATTCCTTCCTTGAAATAGGATTACCCAGAAGGTATGTCTTTTTTCTAGCTATGCTTGTCCTTTGGAATGATCCTTTCAATGAATTTTCAATTGGCATTTAGAAAGGCTTTACAACTTAGCTATTCACCAAGGAACTGGACTGAGATGAGTGAATTCCTACAGGAAAAGTATGAATGTGAGCCAGCTCTTCTACTTAACTTATTATTACTATCTCTTCCCATCAGTGTGAAGTCACAGCTGCCAGTTCTTTAGCTGACATTGCCCTTTATACACATTAAGTTCTTCCCGAGGACCTAGGATGATATAATGTATCGATGGATCTAAGTCAGGGGTGTCAAACTTGATTTCATTGAGGGCTGCATCAGTGTTGTGTTTGGCCTCGAAAGGCTGTGGGTGAGTGGGTGTGGCCATGGGTAGGTGTGGCCATGGTGGGTATTTGACACAGGCTCAAGATGTGGTTTTTTTCCCTTCTCTCATTCCACAGGTTTTTTACTCTTAACCATTTTCCTATCTCTTCTACCAGATAATAAAGGCAAACATTTATTACTTATTCTTCATACTTCACTAAACTTTTGATTTTTAAGTTTATATCCCATTGTTTAATAGTAAATTGCTTTTTCAGGCAGAAAAGCTATTTATACTATTGTATTTTTATTATTTAACTAATAAAAATAATAGCATAAATAACATAATAATATAAGACCTAACAGCAGAGGTAAATTTCCAAGATAGTAAATAGAAATGGCTGTCAATTATAGATTGTTGATTGTAGATTAAATGGCCCCACATAGTATGTAAAACCTGGCATTAATCTCTAGGGTTAACATAGAATATTGCTTGTTTTCTAGCCAGATCAGGCACTTACTTGAGGACACATAATTATAATCCAGTCCAATTCAGGCCTCCTGCAGCACTCAGTCAGCTAAAAACGGGCTACGTGGAGGCCTCCTGGGATCTCCCCATGGCAGAAGAGTGCTTCTGGAGGCCAGGGAGGTTGAAAACAAGTGGGGAGGGGGGGGGCTGAGTTTGACACTCCTGATCTAAGCAATGCGGCCTTTTGAAATTGAGAAATGGAAATTTTATTAATATATAGATTTTTCTAAATGCCATCCAAGTTTTTACTAAGTGTCAATAATCACTGGGAGCACTATTGTTCTGACCTAGGCCTCCCAAGACAAAGAAGCAGACTCCTCTTTTCGATAAAATCTCTTTATTGTGGTTACAGGAAAATTCCCCTATAGCAAAAAGTCCCAGCAAACAGTTTTACACAATACAGGCTTTTATCAGACTTGGAGAGGGGCCAGATGATAAGTCACAAATACCATGCTAGAGCTGCAACTGCTTACCACAAAGCCATAAACAGATCTTCCTCAAATTAATTCAAACTAATTGTCTCCTGCAAACTCCCATCCCCTTCGCTCCTCTTTTAATCCCTCTGGGAAGGACCATTCACTGTCCACTTGTACTTTTCCTCCCGAGTTGGCCCTGGTTCCTCAGCTGATCCTTTCTCTTAGTAGCTCTGTGCATGCGCACATCAGGAATAGGATCCAGCTGTTTTTCTGCCCCACTGATATCCAACTCGGAAGGTAGCTGATAACTGTCAGATGGTCCTGGCCCCATCTCTGCCTCTGATGTAGAAGACTCATCAGAGCCTTTCCCAGACTCAGGACTGGCCCATGTTCCTTCCCAACCTCCACACGGTCTGAGACTGCCACCAGCTCCTCTGGCTGCTGGCGGGTCACAATAACTATGGCCAGTTTATGCCATAATCTTTCAATTTCTATTTTCAGATCTTGACACTTTGTGATGTTCTCCAATTCTCCACACTTTCCTTTTTTTAAAAAGCACAATTATATCTGGTATATTATAAGTGAAGTCTTTTATGTTCACATCAGTTTTTCATTTCATTCTTATGGTTCATTCAATAATACAGTTCATATTATTATGTCTAAGTACATGTCTATTGACAATTGGTACCATGTCTCTTAAAAATGATCATAGAACTTTATATTACCTTTATTGCTAAGCCCGCTGGAGTTAGTTGCTCACTGTTCCGTTCATTCAGGCAGTCTTCACCCATTAGAGAAGTAAGATGCTGTAAGCATTCAGCATGTCCTCTCGATGCTGCAACATGTAAAAGATTGTTGCCATTTTCATCGTGGATTTTGTCCAGATTGTCTGCTGCAAGATGTGGCTGTGCAAAAAGATAAAAACTGGAAGCATTAATTCATTAATTCAAGGTCAGTTTTCTTAGCTCCTCCTAAATTTGTTATGTTATAAAATACAGATTATGTTTATTGGATGATTTTATATTGATATAGGTAGTCCTCAAGTTATGACCGTAATGGAGCCTGTCCATCACAGTCAGAACTTGTGACAGTCTTAAAAATGGGTTGGTTGGTCTTGTGAATGACCCTATTTTATGACCTTTGTGCAGCTGTTGTTAAGAAAATCACCACGGTCATTTTAAGGGAATGCCATGTTATATGAACTGATTTTTTGCTATGGGTGTGATTTTGCCAAAAACTGGAAGTAAATGATAGGGTTTTTTTCTTTTGCAAAATCATCATAAACACAGTCATGTAACTATGGGGCATTGCAAAGAGGTGTAAATGTGACCCAGTTGCTGCGCACTTGAATTACAGCTACGTGAGGCTCGATCCCTGGAACTTCAAATCTGAGTTGTAAGTAACCCTAGGTAAGTCTGCTGGATATGAAAACAGTTGATAAGTGAGCGGTGTAAGTTGAGAACCACCTGCATATAATTGAATAATAACTCATTTGTGAAATTTAAATACATTTTTTTTTAATTTCTAGAAGTTAATGAGAGTCAGACCAGGAATAGATCATTTTAAATGACCAAACCACACTTTTGAAAATTTCTATTTTTTACTCTTGCTATTCAAAAGCTGCAGGCTTGTGATATAATATAATAACTACATGAAGAAGAAGGCTCTTTAGGCCCTTTGTACTTTGAAAGCTGTTTTTTGTTTTAAAGAAAAAAGTATCTTTCCAAGATTTAATACATTTAATACATTTAATACATAATACAAGCAAAAATCAGTAGGGAATTCATCCTGGGTTTGCTGAGTTTTGGCTACATGGTCCAATAAGAATTTTAAGAACAATACACTATACATGGATTAGAAAAGTGTTTTTGTAATTGTTTGTATAATTGTCATGTTCCAGGTTTTGAGGGATGCTGAGTTGGTTTTCCGTGCTCTGGGATAGTTTTTCCCTTAAACTTAGCCCCTCCTTGCTGACTTTTAAGACATTATTGAAAATCAAATTATTTCAGAGGTTACATTCTTGATCTACTATATTACACCATTTTTAATTCTTTTTGCATTTAATACATCACTGATATTCATTTAATTCCTACTTGATTATATAGCTTGGAAGCTGCTGACAGTCAATTGAATACAATGGGGTATAAGTTTAATAAATGAAAGAAATAATGCCCTAATTTTGCAGATTTGAATCTTCCAAAAGACTCTTAATGTGAGCTGGCAAAGTTAGAGAAGACCAAGTGGTGTATTCTCCATTTATAGCATTTTCTGCTCTCCACCTCTTTTTAGATTTAAAAATTTCTTGTTCTGTACAAACAAAATCCAAACCCCACCTGTACAATATCCTTTTTAGAAGCAACAAAATGACAACAAAGCAGACAGAACATTTTCAAATTCTCTGTTAACTCTTCATGATATAAGATATTATTTCTAAAATTAGATGAAGACTAACATTTATTGCAACTACCATTAACAAATGCATTTAATCAACCTTTACCATAATCAAACTGATTCTGAGCTTCAAAGTTTCCTAACTGGCTTCTCTCCATCATTTAGTTTTTACAACACCTGACCTATTGAAACATTCTGAAAAACCAGAAAGCTTTCACACATCTATATATTATTTTGAATGATTCTAATAAAGAAAGTTAATCAAACACTGTGTTTTTCCAGATAGATCAATATGGTTTATTTTTCTTACACATAGGTTCTTTGAACCCTGGCTTCAAAAATAATTAAAGACTCTCTGTATTGATTTTTCCTTTTCTAGCAGACAACACCAGAAATATTTAGATCTACATAAATTGCAACAGTGTTACAGCTTTAAAAAAAAGGCAGTTCCATGTATATCAGAATAATTAAATTTTAACAATCATGTCTAAGTATGTAAAGAATCAATGGAACTAGCCTTATATGAACAGTGCAATAAAGGCATCATCAAAAGATTGGAAATAGTGAATTAGAGCTTGGGACTCAATGTCCAATATAATGTGTCCGCACACACATATATATCTATAACTCTTCAAAGAAAAGACAGAAAATAATTGGAATGCCCTAGAGGATTAAAAAACAGTGTTTCCTTCTAGGCCGGTGAGGCATAAGACCGAAAATTAATTGTATAATGCCACTCATTTCTTGAAGGCAGAGCTGGTCTAGGCAAGAATGAATATTGATCTACTGTAATACAATAGTCCCTTGTTCCTAAGGGGATTCCCTTAGAACAATATAACACTACATTGTGTGGATTTATTTTGTGTCTACCAGTTCATCAGATCAAGCAAAAATAAATGCATAAGCTTATTCCACTCTGTGATTGTAACATCTATCCTGCATTTTTTTTCCAGTTGCATTAGAATGTAGTGACACCATTACTGTTTTAGGATTAACATCATCTTCAGTTTTTCAGTAATAATATGACACAAAAACATCAGCTTACCCCAACAGGGAAAGCTCAGCAGTGAATTACGGTATCAGAACTGATTTTACCGTAAAAAGACCCCTCCCCCCCAAATGCTAAATGGCTGAATAAATAAATGGAAAGAGAAAGGGCAAAAGTGACAGTAATTAAGAAAATTCAAATAACTGACAGCTTTAGGCTGTAAATATACTGATATTGGACTAAGTCCCACTGAATTCCAGGGCTTCAGTTGAAGAGATACGGTTAGGATCAGGCCTTAGTGACACTCAATACTTTTATTCAGACAAGCTGTATCAAATAATGCAGAAAAGAGAAGAGCTTTACTTTTTACTCACAGCTTTTAAAACTGCAGTCTAATAAAGTAATAGCATCTATTGTTTTATGCTGAATCTAATTAACAGCTATACTGTTTTTGAAAACAGTCTAGGGGAATCAAAGCAAAACCAGGTATAAAGTGAACAATGCACATAAAATTTGTTTTCCTTACATCAACCTCATTCTCTTGCATACTGTTACTTTGGAAATGCCTTTTTTCATGTCTGATCATAAAGCTGGAACTCTTTGTATGGGTTAGAGGCCAATGGGGGCTTCTGTATGAACTCCTGTTCATGAAAGCTGTTGCAATAAGCTGTGATAAGCACTCCTGAATAATAATTAGAACAAAACAGAAGACTCTCTGTTTCTATCACTGGCCTCTAAATAGAAATTGAACTCATTCTGTTAGTAACTAAACAGCTGAAACTGTACCAATCTGAAAAACAGAGTTACATATAAATTACAAAGGTAGAATATACTTTTTGAAAGGTATTTTTCAAAATACCGGTATATACGGCAGGCTACAATCAATTTATATTTTTCAGATTACAAATCAATTATATGCAAGGAGGAAAAAATGTATATTTTTGATTTTGTCTTGAGTGCCTTATGAATTATTTTAAAAACTTACCAGAAGTGAAATTTGTCCCTCTTTCACAATATTTAAGATGCTCTTAGTTTTTTTCACATCCTCATTCTTTTCTTCTGAATTTCCAGAACTGTTCCAGTTCACATTGCTGCTCAGTTTGTCATGCTTGCTTTCGGTACTTTGCAGATGGAAAGTCCTCAGCTGGCAATGGGATACAGACTTCTCCATTTTATCAGCAGGAGTCCTATTGAGGAAGCCCTTGCTGTGGGCTTCAGGTTCATGGACTGAACCACTTTTAACGAGTGGCTGTGAAAACTCACGTTCTTCCACTAATTGCTTATGCTGATCAGCAACAATGGATTGTGCTTTTTTCAACTGAGAGCCTTTCACAGGGGACAGAACACAGAACTGCGTTGTTCCTGTTGGGGCTTTTTCAGTGTCCCCTACAGAGCCGGACTTGCTGCTAAGACCATTCAGTGTTGAATACACATTCAAAATCTGTTTCTCAGGAGCTGCCTTTGTAAAAGTGGCAAGCTGCTGATTTGATTTAATATAAGGCACATCCAAAATTTCATCCATGTCCAGATCATAGTGCTCCAGCTCACCGAGCAAAACTGCAGGTTCAACACATTTAGTTTTTAGGCTGTCGTTGTTACCTGGAGTTTGGTCATCATTCTGAGTCATGGATGGAGAGTCATTGCCTTTCTTGTAGTCCACCTTTTGATTCTTTTGATCATCACTCTCATTGTTTTCAGAGCTTTCCGGTTGGTGCTTAAGTGGCGACACCCTCTTTACTGGTCTAAATTTGCTATACATGTCTGCAATGCCTGTTGGTTTTTGTGTGTTTCCAAGGAGTGTTGAAACTCCTGAGCTCCAGTTTGTGGTGCACACTAGAAGACACAAAGGCAATTTAGAATGAATCCTCTTCCATCATTTTGTTGCTCATGCTTTATTATCCTGCAAACTTTGAACAAAAACTCCAGAAAATAGAATTATCCTTAAGCAGAATACCGTGGAAAGGTTTTCTTAACTACCTTTATATATTTATACATATATGTTTGTAAGAAATAATTATATCTAAATTGTAATGGAAGTAATAATGTTAATTCTTTAACGTATCTGGCAAAAGAATAGCATTTAGACTTGAATAAAATAGAAAACAAAAAAATGTACATTGTAACTTGAAGTATTCTGAATCCCCTCCCCCCAGAATATAATCATTTGCAAGGAAAGGAGGGGATTCAATGTATATGGGGGCAAGTGATAGTGGAAGACATTACATTTTTGAATAGCCATAAGATAAAATGTTAAAACCAGTAGATACTATCATAGCTATATTTACATTTAGTCTGAAAGTGGTATAGTTAGAAATGAAAATTGAGAATATTGTGAACTTTATTTTATAAGTCACATTTAACATGCAGAACTAACACAGTAATGCTCCATTTGCAACTGTTTTGCACTCATGTTCAGAGTCTCTGAGAAACATAATTTTTGAAGAAGCAATTGGAATAAAATTGTTTGCAGAGCAAACAGTAAAAAAAACTATATATTTAAAAACAGAAACTGATTAGAGTTGTTACTATGGCTCCAAAAGCATTTACAATGATACAACTTTATAGTATTTATTACTCCATCAACAAGATACAGCTGAAGAGTTATTTATACTAGATCTCATTCATTTTAGACGTCATTTGTATTTTGTGTACAATCTTGAGTTCAAAGGGCAACACGTTTATGAAGGCTTTATTTACATGTGAATTTTTTTCCAAGTGATAGAGGGAATGGATACCACATGTTTCCCAGCTGTTCTTTTCTGAGAAAAACCTCTTAAGCTTTTCAAAAATGAATTCTGTCCAACACTTTTGAAAACACTTTTTTTTCCATAAGGATCTATGCAAGTAAATGTGACAAGCCATCAATACCATAGTTTGCACTTAACTCTCCACCAAATTAATATTTCATATTTTAGAATATCTGACTAATAAAAGAAAACTTCTGGAGTTAGACAGCCTGTCAAATTTATACTGAGAATGACCATACTCTTAGGCAATCGTAAAAAAAAAAGCAACCCTTGCACAATCATGAAATCAAAGAAAAAAAATAATCTTCTTCTTTTATTTTTTCTGAACAAAATTCATAGTAACTTGGAGATGAATCCTACAGAACCTATTTATCTATTAATTAATTATTATTGAGTTTTGACTTAGAGCAGGGGTTTGAAACTGGCAGCTTTGTGGGCTGGATGCATCATGCGCAGGTCATGACAACACCAGCTCTGCAAAGGAGAAAATGTCGCAATGTGTCCTGTGATGGCAACGTGACACCGTGAGTTTGACACCCATGACTTAGACCATTGAAAAGGGATTTAATTTTTCAAATATGGAATGGCACTTTTATGATTGATTTCCTTGATTTTAGACATCAACACTAAAGTCTACCAGTGGTTCCGAAAGTGGGTGGTACCACCCCCTGGGGGCTGTGGGGTGACTTAGGGGGGCACTAAGAGGCAAGAGAGGTGGCAGGGGGTTCTAAGAGGCAAGGGGGTGGCAGAGGAGTGCTGGAGTAGTGCCCCTGCTGCCGCCATCCCCCCTACCTCTTTTGTAAAGCTTCTGCCACCTGCAATGGGCAGCAAAGCTAGAAAAGTTTGGTGGCCATGTCATTGCAAGCAAGCCTCTCTCTCTGGAGAAGCTGTGGGAGGAGGTAAACTTGTGGGGAGTTGGAAAGGGTGGGGATGGGGGCGGTGGCTGGCTTCTTTACACTGTGCTTTGGAATTTCTCATGGCAGAGAGAAAGGTGATGAGGGTCCTTCCAGGAAGGTGTGGCTGGAGGCTTAAAGCCTGTCCCCTTAAGCCCCCCCCTCTGCCACTCGAATGGACAGCAGGCAGCATCAAAGTACTTTAAAGGGACTGGCTGTTGCAGTCTTTCAAGCAGCTCTGCTGCAAAGACAGCTAGAAAAGTTCACTGGCCAGGCCATCTCTGCCTCAAACTTACACTCACAGAGCAAACATGCACACATCTCACGGCGCTGGGACCTGCGAGGAGAGGGCATGTGGGCAAGTCTCTCTGGTGCCACAGTGAGATGTGTGCATGTTTGATTTCTGTGTGTATGTTTGAGGCAGAGGAAGAGACAACCTGGCCACCAAACTTTTCTAATTTGCTGAGCAGCAGCTGCAACAGCCTGTCCCTTTAAGGTACTGTGATGCAGCCTGCTATCCGGCCGGCCAGGTGGGTGGGTGGTGGGATAGAAAGAGACAGACAGAGAAAGATCATGCAAGAGAAGGGAGAGATAAGAAAGAAAAGAAAGAAAAGGGAAAGGAAAAAAAGGGAGAAAGAGAATAAGAGAAAGGAAGAAAAGGGATAAACAA
>JAEANM010008430.1:0-17019 GCA_017656035.1 Myanophis thanlyinensis | reverse complement strand
GTCCAGTGTGTCTGGTAGTGAGGAAGTGATGAGGTTTCTGACTAGACGTTCAAAACATTTCATCACTATTGGGGTCAAGGCTACAGGGCGTTAGTCATTGAGAGAAGTTGGATGTGGTTTCTTGGGGACTGGGATAATGGTGGACTCTTTGAGGCATGTGGGAATAATTGATTGAAGTAGGGAGAGGTTGAATATATCCGTGAACACAGGACCTTGTACTTCTGGGCACTCCAGGTAGGTTGCAGTTCTGGAATATGACAGCACTAGAGGATAATGGGTTCCTGGTAGGTTCATATTTAATTCTTATCAAATCTTTGGCGGTTAATGTGCATCTTTTTTTCTCAAAATATTTCTTATGACCTTGTTGACTATTTGCAACAAAATGTTTGATAGTTCTGTGATCACACCTGACATCTTAGCAATTTCAAGAGTGCTGCATCCATCTAAAAGACTTTTTACTATTTTTGACTTTTCAGAGTCAGTTACATCTCTTTTTTGGCCCATTTTGCCTGAAGAAAAGAAGCTGCCTAATAATTATGCACACCTTGATCTCCTTAAGAGTTGATCTCCTTAGGCCACACTTTCCCTCGATACATATTACCTGATATGTTTATATCCATTAAGCATTCAAGTTTATACAGTTTGAAGGTAGAAAATATGCATAAAAATGATATGGTCAAAATACTCACTTGCCTAATAATTATGCACACTGTGTAAAGGGGAGGTTTCTGAAATGTAACAAGCCAACATTTATCTCATACATCACAGTCCTCTGGTGTTGTGAATGAATTGCCTTGAAGAGTTGGATATCCCCCGCTGCATTTTTGCAAGTAGTATGCTCAAAATAGGCGGTGACAGATATATAGCTTTAATACTTGAACTGACTAATTTCAGCCTAAATAGCCCAAATTCAATAATGACGCCTCTTTTTCATTCAAGCTGCTTCCACATTGTGTATTTTCTTCTGAAGCAGCTGTGTTAGCAGCACATTTTCTAAACAATATTCTCATTTGTTTCAATATTGGTAACATATTAAAGTGCAATGTATACACATGACTCATCTGAATAATAAAAAATATTAAGCAGAGATACAACAAGGCTATAGTCAAAATGAAAATAGCATGAATATGCAATAGAATCCCTGAGGAGAAACAACATTACAATATAAACAATACAAAGGGCAGAATTGCTTGCAGATTGCGATTTCATCCAAGCTGAATAGGTTTTACAATTTTTCTCAGAATTAAAGGGATTACATGATCAGTAATTCCATTCTGATTTAAGGAAAAAAGGGTTTTGCATATTTTGCTACTATTTTATAAACTGGTTGACTATCTCTCAGATTTGGAAAGACATTTGCATCACTTAAAATCTTCTCCAGACATGTAGCAGATTCTTCATCTTCCCTATCAATTTCTGATTTAAAATACTAAACTGAACCCTGCAAGTATACAAAAGACTCTCCCACAGGTCTGAGACTGAAGGAAATATAAATGGTAGTCTCAGCATTTTGTGTTAAATATTGATTGCCTTACTAGTTTCTCACGTACAGTAAATATAAGTTCCTGAAAATCATAAGACCAGCTTTTATGTGTATGCTTCGAAACCCTTCTCAAACAATTAATATATGTGTGAACTGTTGCTTTCCCTTATTATTTCTTTTTCTCCTCTTTTTCACATAATCATTTATTGCTGTTTAAAGGCTGAATAGTTGGATATATTTTAGTAAGAAAATGAAGTTTCTTGCTAAAATCTCTTAAAGGTAAATAGATATTTCCATTCCTGCTATTTTCACATTTTTAAACTTTTTTTTCTTAGAGTGGTGCTGAAGTGACTCATCTTTGACAAGAAGGTTTAGATGTCTCCTGCTGAATAGTTTAAGACAAGATTTGATTCTCATAATTGGAGGACAGGTGCTTGAACCCTAGGACACCTATGGCTTGCTAAAACAGACAGTCATTCCTCTTTTCAAAGTCCATTTCTCATTGAAACTACTTCCAAATAATGATTACTAGTTTACAATGGAATTACTTCAGCATCACATTTCAGACATGTTGCCTGAAGCTTTTATATTAAGGTCAATGAAATATTATGTGATTCTTTGTCTTTTTTTTGTGTGTTAAAAAAATCTTCTCCAATCAAGTAGTTCAGCTCTGTGTCCTGATCCCAATAGGCAACAGAGAGAGGAAGAAGGGGTTGATCAGAGGTGAAATTCAGCAGTTTGTAGCAGGTTTGCTAGAACCAGGAGTAAATTTTCTAAGCAGTTCAGAGAACCAGTTGTTAGAAGGAATATCCTTTTATTTTTTTTCCACTTTACAGGCTTAATCCTGTAAGGAAGGCAGGAAAAAAACATTCTAGTGTTATTTCTAGCCTAATCTTTATTGCCCTGCTTACGGAAACTGCCCACCCAGTCACATGACCTCCCCCCAAGCCACACCCACCAAGTCACACCCACAGAATCAGTAGTAAAATAATTTGAATTCCACCACTGGTTGATGGACAGATAGAAAGAAAAGATATGGTCCTGAAATAGCTTCTGGTACATTATCAAAAAAGGAATGTGGCTCTCAGAAGAAGAAGAAAATTATTTAACTCTTATTCATACTAATTATTACATTGGAGTTATGACTTACGCAGCCAGTAAAGCACGTAGAAGATCATCTGCTAACGGTAGCCTGAAGGATTTGCAAACAGTCCTGCACTTGTCACTGGCCAGCAGTCCGCATCTGCGCAAACAAAAGTAATGACTTTCTATTTGTTTTAAAATTTGAATTAAGAACAATCATGATGGACAGTTTAAAAGAATGTTTAGAATTGTGCTAGAAAGAAATGTAAAAAGGATGGAAAATGAAAAGGAAAATTGGTTCAAATGTGCCACCTAATATTGGTTCAAATGTGCCACCTAATATTTCTTTTAGTCCTGTCTTTAAAGAAGGTTTGGAACCCTAGAGAAAATTGATGTTCCTGAACATTTGCCCTCTTTTCACCAAGTAGTCACTTGGGTCCCCACCAACAACCTCCTGCCAAAGTTCCTCCCATCTTCCCATCCCTAAATTCAGGCATTAACGAACAATACATTATCATTTCTGCTATGTATTTGTTGGGGAGGAAGTACCTTCAGTTCATAGCTGAGTAGCCACCTTCCTCATCCTTCCTCCTTACTAAAGAATTCTGCCTCTAAAACAAGGGTTTTCAATCCCCAGTCACGGACCGGCCCCAGTCCACAGCATGCCAGAAACTGGTCCAGGCAAATAAGTGAAGCTCTATCCAGCAGGCAGCAGGTGAAACTATGCCTCCTCTGGCCCAAGGAAAATCTTTCTCCACGGAACCGGTCCCATGTGCTCAAAAGGTTGGGGGCCACTGCTCTAAGACGCAATGTCATGCTCCCATTGGAGCCTGAATCTGCAGAGGAGGATGAGCCAGAGCTGGAGCCAATGGAGATCGAAGGAGCAGCTTCATTGGCTTTGGAAGAATGTGGGGAGAAGCAGACTGACGCAGCCCAGGGCCCCTCAGGATTGGGATGGCTTGTTAGCAGGGAGGAACAGGGGCAGGATGACTGAGAGAGAGCAGGCAGTGGAAATCAGGAGCAACGGAGCTCAGGCAATGAGCAAGAACCACCCCCTCCTGATCCCCAAGTACATAGAGTGGAGAGAAGATGGGAACAGCGCAAGCTGACCTGAAGAATCGAGAGAAGAGTGCCCCACCCCTCTTCACAAGGGACACCTTGGGACTGACATGTAATGAGAGGCTGTGGAGAGGGACGTTTGTCAGGAACAAATGCTGAATTGGTAGAGTTTGGTGTCAGTACAGACATTTGGAGTTTGCAGAACTGCTTGCTTCTTCCTGACTTTGAAGACTTACTGCCTTGTTCCTGGCATCATGGACTCAGTAACTTGTTCCCTACTTATGGACTCGTTTGTTCCTTGTTTCAAGGACTCATATTCCTGTTCCCTTGTTTTACTGGACTCAGAGGCTGTGTGTGTGTGTGTGTGTGTGTGTGCGTTTTGAATTCTCAGCTGGCTATGTGACCTTCGTGCCTTGTCCCGGGTCATCACACCCATCTAACTGCACCAACAGATTTATATTTATCTTCTCTTTCAAATCTATAGCTTTATATTGATTGAACTGTTTTGGTCTATGATTTGTTAACAGTATTAAAATCCAGACTATAGTCATGCTATAGGACAGTGGTGGAGAACCTTTTATGTCGTGTGCCGGCTTTGTGCCAGAAGGGCACGCAAAACCATCCTGTGAAAAATGTGCAACACCGTTGGCTCCTCATCCCGTTCTCGCACAGCAATGCACGCCAGCCAGCTGGCTTTCGTGCATGCTGGAGCAGCAAAACCCGGAAGTACAGTGTCCCAGTGCACGCGTACTCTGAGAGTTGGCCAGCTGGGCTTCAGGGTTCCTGGCACACATGCACGCGTGACAAACAACTGGTTGGTGTACATGCGCATACCAGCTGGCCAGCTATCAGAGCACACGTGCACGCTGGGACACTGTGCTTCCGGGTTTCACCACTTCCACATTCGCAAAAGCCAGCTGGCTGATGCGCATCGCTGCATGAGAATGGGACAAGGAGCCAGAGGTGCTACATGTTTTCGCGAGTTTGTGTGCCCTTCCAGCATGCTTTCCATAGGTTTGCCATCACAGCTATAAGATATTTAGAAAAACAAAAATTTTGAAACATATTTGAAAGGTAAGAAAGTTGTAACTACTATTCCAGTGGTGGCAAATCTTTTACATCATCAGGTGCCATCCTTTGTGCCGGAAAGGCATGCCAAACCATCCCATGAGCCTTGCACAGCCCCACTGGCTCTGTACTCCATTCTTGCGCTCCTTGTGCGCAGCCCCCACAGCCCGTTCTTGCGCTCTGTCGCACAATAGCCAGCTGGCTTTTGCCACACGGGAGCGCCAAAACCCAGAAACGCAGTGTCCCAGCATGGCGAGCATGCATGCGTGACAAACAGCTGCCTGGCATGCATGCACATATAGGAAACTGGACATTCAGCTCTCGGAGGATGTGTCCACACTTGGATGCTGTGCTTCCAGGTTTCGGCACTCCCGCGCGGTAAAAGCCAGTTGGCTAGTGCGTGATGGAGCGCAAGAATGAGCTGTGCGGCTGGAGCGCGAGAACGGAGTGCAGAGCCAGCGGGGCTGCGTCGGGCATGCGGGATGGTTTGCTGTGCCAGAAAGTTCACAGGACAGTTTGGCATGCTGTTTCCAGCAAGTGTTCCATAGGTGCGCCACCACTGTACTATTCCATGCCTTTTTAGCACATTAAAGATACCTGGAATTAAGTCTCAACTTTTGCTTTGGTTCAATATAAAGTAAAAAAAACTCTTCAGTTATCTAAATCAGAGTATTCATAAATCCAAATGGCTTATCCTTCATGGAGGTCTTATATTATGCATATATATGTCTTATATGCCCAAAGGGCAGCCACTGACAATTGTTCTCTAATCATTTAGGCTGAGTGATGAAGTACCATTATGAAGAAAGGGTAATTATCCCATTGTAAATGTGCTTCTGAGAGTTTTCCTATTAGTTCTTTGTAATGCATGAAACCCAATTTAAATGGGAAGAATGGCAGGACTGAGAGTAATTTCTGTTCACTTCTCCCATGACAGGGAGGCTGAGATGGAGAAAGCTATTTCCAGTGTTAATCTTTTGAGATATAGAGTAGAAGGCTTAAACTTTTCACCACACACATTGACTGAGGGAAAGACAGCTCCTATTTTATTAGATTGGGGTTAATAAGAATTAAACTATGCAGATTTGATATTAGGTGGTCTTACTTTTCCCGATCACTGTATGCCAAGGCTGCCAACAGTTGGCCAAAATTTTCAAAGTTATTTTTCTTGAGATTTTCCTGGGACACTGCCAAAAGATAAGTGGCATCCATTTCGTTCTCCTCTCTTACACTGTAATATCGCCCAATAGTCATAATTTCATGTTCTGATAATTTTCCATCTGAGATATTCAATAACACATTTCTAAAAAAGAAAAGTAAATTAAAACATTAATCCATCCATCCATCACTGGCATTTCTGAAGTAGTATATGGTGCGCAGAACGTTTTGTGTGTTTCATTCAGCAGTAAAATACAGCTCTTTCTAATGCCAGCAGAAATGAAAGAATACCCAATTCTATAATGGAGCGGAAAATGTCTATATTATTTGTATCAAAATAAAATAAAATAAAACATATTTTATGACTAGTATCTTGTGCAAAAACTATCATGTTTGATTTTTCTACAAAGAAGGAAGCACTTAGCAACACAAAAGGTATTTATTTATTTGTGGCATCCTAGCTGTTCTAAGAGTTTTGTTGTTTGCTTGCAGAAATTTCATTACCTGACTAGGTAATATCATCAGTGTTTAGTGTGTGGGGGACTTGCTCCCTATATATGTACAGCATAACCTTTGCCCTGCCAGTGTTGATGGAGTTAGGTGCTCTCCATCTTAGTTTCTTGATTAGGGTATTGTTCACTGCTTAATTGCTTGTCTGATGTTAATCCTTTTAATTTGAGTGTTGGCTGTTAATTTGAGTGAATATGCTGTTTTTTCTGTCTCTTACGAATGGTATGTATATGTGGATTGATGGCTGATTTGTTTGAACACCAAGTTTCAACAGTAATCTACATATATTCTCATTCATTCATTCATTCACTTACTTACTTATTTACTTACTTACTTATTTATTATATATTTATTCATTTTAGTTCTTATAACTGAATTTTCCAAAGACAAATTGGATTAGAAATTAGTAAATTTTAAAAAAACCTGTTTTTATCTTAAAATGCACAATGAGGGAGCACGCAGTATGGCTTAAAAATAATTACATTCATTACTAACATATTATTGGACTAAATTTTTCACAATGGCTTTTCATTCAGATAGGGAGCATACTGATTAATTTTCTTTGAGAAAACATTCAGATCTCAAAGTACAGAGAGCAACTACACTAATTTAAAAACTGTTATAAGCGATCACTGATAGTGACATCTGTATAGCTAAAGGAAAGAAATTCTATTGGATAACGCTTCTTCTGTCACACAATACTCCTGACACCTTTCTCCACCCATTCCAACCCGCCTGCACTCGCCTCTTCACCTCTTTTCCACACTCCTCGTCATACTGGACTGTTGACCCCAAATACTTAAACTCCTGCACCTTCTTGACCTCAGCCCCCTCACTGTTCCACTTCCCTCTCTCTCATTCATACACATGTATTCTGTCTTACTATGACTGACTTTCATTCCTCTTCTTTCCAGAGCAGACCTCTACCTTTCCAGATGTTCGTCCACCTGCTCTCATTACAGATCACGTTATCCACAAACATCATTGTCCATGGAGATTTCTGTCTGACCTTATCTGTCAACCTTCCCATCACCATAGCAAATAGGGACTCAGAGCCAATCCTTGATATAGCCCCACCTCCACCTTGAACTCCTGTCTGACCTTCAACAGGCACATTGATGAAGGGAACAAAGGTGACCAGGTGATGGGAAGGTTTGGTGTTAAAAAAAGAAACCTAGAAGGACAGATGGTGGTGGACTTTGCTAAGATGATGGAAATGGCTGTAGTTAACACCTATTTCCAGAAATTGCTATTTGTTTGGATGCTCAGAATCTTACCTGAATTCATCATAATCAATCGTGTAAGCGTTCTGAGGATCAGTGGCTGCAAAAATCTGTTTAATCTCTCTTGACCGAGGTTCACCTATAACTTTCAATTTGTTCAGGATTACGTTAATATTGGCCATAGCATACTAGAAAAAAAAAGATGAGGGTGGTTCAAGGTTGATTTTGCTATATTCTTTAATCTAATACTGTATAGTACAAGACTGAATTCTAATGACACCAAGTTATTTTTTTCCTAATGACATATATCCATTGAATTAAATTCTAAATTACCATTTATTAAGAATGCCAGGATTTATTTCAGAGTGCCAATATACTGTCAGACTACATATGTACGCTCCCAGTTTTTTTATATGGAAAGCAAGCAGTTCCAACCTGTATCTCATCCCTACTCTTTCCTGAGTTGTATGGATAATAGCATTAGTGAAGAGCCAATTTAGTATGGAGAGGTTAAGGCATTAGACTAGAAACTGTAAGAGTATTGATTCTAATCCTGCTGTAGGCATGAAACCAGCTGGGTAATTTTCAGCCAGCCACTCTTGTCAACATTGGAAAGGAGACAATGGCAAACTACTTCAAAAATTCTTGCCAGGAAAATTGCAAGGACTAGTTACTAGGAATCAAAAACCATCTTGAAACACCCCCCCCCACCCCCAAGTAATAGGGAGAATGTATTTTAGAAACTTAGTATTTTTATAACTCTTGGCTTGTTCTGTGAGGAATTAAGACAGCAAAACATTTCCAGGCCATATTGCCGTGAAAGCAAGATGATTTCTCAGATTGTTAATAGGAAAATTTCACTGCTAAAGTGCAGAAAACAAAAATCAGAAGTTAAAGAAATGAAGAGAACTAACAATTTGCACAGAACTTGGACTAATCCAATGATGCCAGTTCAAATACAATTTCCCCATATAGTGAAGAAATTATTAAACTGTGTTATGATATAATTTAACTTTAAATTTTAAATTTCAGAAATTAAACTAATCTTTGTAAGACTTGTACTTGACTATTCTGCTCTCCTAGTGATATGCAATATTTTCCTCCTGAAAATACCAATATTTTCCAGTGAATGAGAAAATCTAAAAACATTAGTTGTGCACTAATACTAATAATTGGCAAAAAAAAGGTAATGGTTTTAAAAAGTGAGGTACCATTTTGTCCTGCATCGAATTTACTTTCAAGACAAAAGCTAAGTCACATCAGATCTATGGTGTTAGGCAACAATTGCAGCATAATCTCTAATATGTTTGAAATGGATCTGAATTTTAGTATTGCTTATTTTCACTTGGATATATTTACACGATGGCATTGTAAATTCTTTTCTAATTTGAGAAAATGTTATCACAACATATGGCTATTAAATATGCTTAAGTAGCCTTAAGCATCGAATATAAATGATATATAATACTGTTTAGTTTCTGGATTAAAAATAAAAAATAAAAAAAATCCTACAATTCTGCCAATTTTTAATCAGGCTAGTTTTATCTTTTCATTGTTTAGCTGTTCTTTATTCAACAGATTTTACATGAATACAATAGCAAACAAACAGTCATAACAATGATAAAATATTCTTAGGGGTTTTATTTGATTAGTTTTAGCTCCTTTTCTTTTGTATGGGAAAATAAACTAGTACAACATAGGCCTTATCAGTAGTTTCCTTTTTGTTACTATTATTATTCCTTTCTTAAAACAAGGGTAAGGTTAGAACATTATGAAAAATCAGTCTGTAAACTTCAATCATCAGGACAAAATAAACTCCATGGCATTTACCAAACTCACAGTGTAGCATGTATTACTCATAGAGCATATTATTTTTTTACAAAATCAAACAATGATGGCTGTTTTGATCATCAGCATATAAACAAAGATCTTCAGAGCTGCCCTTATTTAGGCAAGATAATAAAACCAAATATGCCTTCAAAGACAAATAAGGATTAGCAAACATAGCTTGCCTCATTTGCATGCTTCTCCATGTAGTTGAAAGCATATTCATCAGCATCCACCAAAAGAAGGATGTGGCCATGGAAACACACTTTGGCTCCAACAAACAGGTCCTTAGCTGTGTAGTATTCAGATGGCTCACTTTTATAAAGCTCTTGCCCAGGCTTTCTAATGCGACTTCTTTCCAAGAATTTCCCACCAATTACTCCTATAATGAGAAAACCATGAGCACACTAGATCTTTTGAATGAAAGTCATAAAATACACATTAAAATAAAACAAGACTCATACATTTTACTCACTCAATTGAATTTTTCATAGCCAAACCCACGTAACAATCATTAAAATTCATTTCCTCCTAGCCCCAGATTTCCTGCTATATTCACAATGTTAACATAATCAAATGACATTGTTCTTTTATTTCACCAAATGATCAAACTCACAATTTTTAGAAGTTTTCATGAGCGACTTGAGAATCGTACCATCCCTTTGGGAGAAACTAGGATTACAGCAGGCTGGATTCATAAGAAGTTAGGAAATATTAACTCAAATGATTTGAATTTTATAATTTTATGGCAACATAAAAAAATAGAAATCAATACACATATCCAATAAATATAATATCTAAACAAAAATAAAATAAAAAATGGACAATTAATTTATTAAATTGAATAACAATGTGTCAGATTATACATACTATATATGTGTTTGTAAGATATTCTGAAATCTATACCAATGAAATACAGTGCCATTTTTAATTGGTAGAAAAAACAGCCTTTTCAAAAATCAATGTTATAGATTTCTTGAATCCAGCCTTTGATATCTGGGATAATGCATTTCTAGTCATTGAATATAATTGAATATTCCTCATGCCTGATATAATCAATATTCCATGATTTTGAAATAAATGATGTTATATAACTTTGACATCTTTAACTTGAAAGCATTTACCTATATATCTACATACTTACATATGATAAAATATCATTCCCCCCAAAACACCAAAGCAGATATGACCAAATAATAAGAGTTCACCAAAAACATTCCGATTTATAAGAGGGTATCCACACTTATACAACAATATTATTGTAAAGTTTTTTTAATTCCCCCCCAAACATTTTCAATTTGTTTTTCAATTAAATTGTATGGCTTACATGTTATATTAAAGGTGGAAAAAATCTAAAGTGATTTACCTTGGTTTGGTCTGATTTTTTTTTACATCTCAAAAACTGACATTTTAACAGGGATGTATTAGACTTTTATATCCACTGTAACAACTGTGGGATTCAGTTAACAAAGACAACAAGGATTGCAGGGATTGCTTTTGCTAAATAATGCATTAATGCCTTAGACTGCATCACTTAGTGACAGAAATTCAGTCCCAATCTCAATTGTAAGTAAAGGACAATCTCTATCCTCTTTTTTATCAGAGTTACTTGCAACAGAATTATTTTCTTACCTGTATTTCTTTGGGGAGGTTCAAACACTGATATTGTGTCATCACTTAGAAAATAAGAAATAATGAACTTCCGATCCTTAGCGATGGGATCAGAAGTAATATACTGTGCAAGGAACCGTAAAATATTACTTTCAAGGCCTTGTCTGAAAAAGCAGAAGAAAAGATTTTCAAAATTGTTTCATTTTCTCTTTACCTGGAGAAACGGATAATTTCAATTTGTAAAATAACATCTCATTGTCAGGATTGATATTAATTCAATCTTGGCCCTCCAAAACTGCTGTGGGAAGTACATTGCAGCAAACTAAAATGAATGCCCTTCAGAATTTAGGGACAGTTACACAATATAAATATCTTTGAAAAGAGGAGTTTGATTGCTCAAAATATATTCCTAGGAAGAACAGACTGATCTTGTTGGGCTTCCAGTGTTGGAAATGTTGTTTAAATGCACTAAGTGCACACACATACCCCAATATTATGAACGCTTCCTAGAGAAGCCGACATACTGAAGTTTTGAGGAAATGGTCATGAACCATACTGACTTGCAATTGTCTTCTATAAGGAAAATTTGTGGGGAAATTATAGCAAGACTTTCTCCTTTAATTCAAAAAATTTACCCATGCAGCAATGATCCAGTTGTCCGAATTCCAAAAATTGCTTTGTAAATCTCAGAGTATGTTGCAAAATAGAGCATGATATAGGCTATATAAATGATTACAGAATAGAGGCCAGAAAAGATAAATGGACTATGATGGTTCTTAGAATTTTTTTATACATATAGATTAATGAAAATATATTACAAGATCAATATTAGGAGATCAAAACTTTGTTAAAATATGAAAATATGACTGCTACAATTGCCCATTTGTATTGACATTATGAAAAAATGACCACCTCTTCTGTCTGTCATTCAAATGGAGAAAAATGGGTCTGACTATCACTTTTATTCAATTACCTGTCTTTTTCCATGAATTTCTTGAAGTCCTTTTGGGGAGGTTTAGGAAGTAAGCTAAGGCAAGAGCAAAGAGAGTCTTCTTCAGATCCAAAACCACTGTACGGAGGAATCACTCTTTCTATTTTCAGAGAAGGTGCTCTCTTGTATGAAACTGGAGTA
The DNA here is from genome assembly GCA_017656035.1 of Myanophis thanlyinensis. Lineage (NCBI taxonomy): Eukaryota > Metazoa > Chordata > Lepidosauria > Squamata > Homalopsidae > Myanophis > Myanophis thanlyinensis. The sequence goes on along the minus strand of JAEANM010008430.1, from coordinate 4,865 downwards.
AAATCTTCTGTGAAATACAAGTAGCAAATCAATATATTTCAGATTAGTTCCTGAATATTAGCTCTTACATTTTATATATACACCATACCTACTGAAATAAAATAATTTCCCATTTTTTTTAAAAAAAGTCATAAGATAAGTATATGTTTTAAGAATAAGACATTTCTCTAAACAGGAATTTTTGTAAAGATTTTTCCCTGAATATCACCATTGATAGTTCCCTTTGCTTCCTATACTTTTACCTGGTCAGTAAAATGAGGATCCAGATTGTTGGGGCAATATGCTGACTCTTTAAACTGCTTAGAGAAGGCTATAAAGTACTATGAAACAGTATATAAGTCCAAGTGCTATTGCTATTTTTTTATAAATAGGAAAAACTTATACATTACTAACAATAACTATACATTATTCTAGAAGATCGGCCTTTATTCACATCATTACAGTTTTAGATTATTTTAGTCTTTCAAATAAAAATACAGATCATTAAAGTTTACCTGTAATAATGTCATAAATATGATATATTTCATAACATTTTACTTTAGACAGCTATGTATAATTTATATGTAACCATCCTGCCCTACGTTAAATTACGTGGGAAAATCAATTTATTCTCACTGAGCTCAACTAAATTACAGCTAACAAAGGAGAATTTTTGTAATTCAGGGTTGAAATTTAAGAGGTCCTTGGTGCTTTCTGAATTTGGCTGCTTTCTTGCAGACATTTCATTCTCAAAACTAGGTAACATCATCCTACTAGTACTGATGTTACCTAGTTTGGGTAACATAACATCTGCAAGAAAACAATCAAGCTCAGAGAGCACTAAGGATCTCTACATTATAGCTATACATTTATGAAGAGTTTCTGGGAGTCAAGCAGTTTTACTACTAACAGTACTAATCTCTACTTATAATAATAATCTATGTATTATATGAAATACCAGAACCAATCTATGAATTGACCCCTCCCCTAAAGAAGAAGAATAAAAGAGAAAATTATGTCATATTCAGAATTATCTGTAGAATGACAAAATTGTCTGCACTGAAAGTAAAGCCCCCAAAAGATCTGCCACCTATAATGAAGGATGTAATAAGACTCTTGCAAAGATTAAAATAACGTGTATCAATCAGACCAATCAGTTTCCCTATAGTACAGCAGTGGTGATTATAGAAAAACTGAATATGAAACTTAGAAAACCAAAAGCAAAATCATAAGCAATCCCAAAGTGGAAGATCAGACTAGAGATCAAAATAAAGAAATTAAGATCAGATGTAAGTAATTTAAAGAATATGAAAGAGCAAAACCTAAAAGAATGTAGGGAACAAGATAAACCTAATAAAAAATACTGTCTTAGCACAAGAAAAATCAAAGAAATCATTTTTTAGAAATCATAAAGCAACAAATAACAATAATAGTGGGGAACACTGATGGATAGATCATCCAATTTAAATAAAATCACCTATTTCAATCAGACCAGAAGTGATTCTACTGAAGTATAAATGCCAACAAAAATCGTTTTGGAAAGACGTATGGGAAACTCAAAAAGAATACAAGATGGATAAAAGAATTTGAAAATTAATTTACTACAAATCAAATGGAAGAGCCAATAATATGGGCAGAAATTGTTAAAAATCAAGTGAAAATGATTAAAACATAGATAATTCCTGGAAATTATCTATTGCGTAGCTTTTGGCTCAAATAGTTGACTAGCTTACATCCAACTATAGCTAAACAGCCTAATGAACTATTAAATAATTGGCAAATCCTAATTTGATTCAAAAAGAAGGAAACTACAGGCTAACACAGACATGGGCAAACTACGAATCAGGAAAAAGTTCTAATAAAATCTCACATCTGCTTTAGGTGGATGATCTGAAGTTTTATGAAAAATTAGAAATTGAAATTGATCCAATAGGAGTCATCAGAATGAAACCTACAAGTATCTGGGCACGCTATAGTTGAGTAACATTAAATATGGATAAATTAAAAATGTGATTTGTAAAGATACTCAAAGAGTAAGAAAATATTGAATATAAAAATTACTACCCAATACAAAAGAAGGACATTGTGTGGTTTGGTCAAGTAAAGAGAAAGAATAAAGATTAAATCACAAAACAAATGAGTAGGTTAAAAGGAAGGAAAGGGCCAAGAAAATTGTGATTAAATAGACCTGATGTAGGCTGAGATATTAGAAACCTGACAAACAAAAGACAACGCATGAATCAGTAAATGAACATAGTGAAAGAAAGAATAACTTCCTAAGACTGAAAGATGTGAAGTTATACTGAACATGAGTTCTTTTTTCTCTTTACTTATCTCCTGACTTCAATTTCTTTCATTTACTGCTTTTTATTTTCTCTGCATTATGTTGTTTATACCAAAAGGGAATAACATAATAACATATCCCAAACAATAAATGGGATATGTTTCTTGAGGACAAAAACTTTTCTAATGTGCAGTTAGTTATCTTCTTTCCAAATCTGAATTTCAAAACTTGTGTAACAAATGATTAAGATCTTCCTTGCATTCCAACAGTGCCACCTAGTGTACTTCTTGAAGATGGGCTAACTACATTTAAATGGTTTTTCCAAGAGAACAATTATAAAAATGGAAATCCAGTTCTTCTACTTCCCTCGCACCAGCAACTGCAGATCACAAGCTCAGCTTGAAACTGAAAGCTGAAAGCAATACATTGTGTTAATCTCTCAAATGCATTTATTTTACTCATTTACTTGAGCATTTTTACTGCTCTAGTCTGCGGATTCTAACAAAGAAACAACTGTTTCTGTTACTTTTCTCATTCTCTCAAAAGCATTGCTGTGGGGCAGGATGTGAAAATCAATCTTTCTCACAAGCAGCCACACATTGCTTTCAGTTGGTGAGTGCCCAGTAGAAATCATAAAATGCAGAGATGATCAGGCTCAAACAAATAGCTAACTCTTATAGATAATAATTTTCAATGCAGCAGGTTATTTAAATTCAGATTTAGCTCTTCAAGAGAAACCATTTCAAACTTAAAGGATTTGAACTTAGGTTTTGCAATGGCTGTTGTTTTTCTAATAAAGTTCCCATGACCAAGTTTTATTACACACTGATATAATCTGATATTCAGACACCAGTTTATCTAGCATTGAATAAACAAAACATAAATCAGTTAAAGAAGGCTGGTTAATTCTTATTTCATCTGAAGAGTAAAATAATAGGAGTCAAAATTCAAGTCCATGTTTGGAGCAAAACACCCATTACTTTAAACTGTTTTCTCCTTGGAAACTACATTTATTTACTTTGTTTGTTTGTCAAACATGTACAAGATAACAAGTATAGGTATGAACATAAACATAAACAAAGGAAGTAAATACAAATAAACGGGACAGCAAGACAGGGACAGTAGGCATGCTAGTGCACTTATGCACACCCCCTTTACGGACCTCTTAAGGGAGTGAGGTCCATGGTAAACAGTTTGAAGTTGAAACTGTGAAGGTTTGAGGCTGTAACAACGGAATCAGGAAGAGCATTCCAGGCGCTGACCACTCTGTTGCTGAAATTGTATTTCCTGCAATTGAGTTTGAAGCGGTTTACCTTGAGTTTTTATTGATTGTTTGCCTGTGTACTATTGTGGTTAAAACTGAAGAAGTCGTTGACAGGCAAGATGTTGTAACAGACAATTTTGGGTACTATGCTTAAATTGGATGGCAGGAGGTGCAATTTCAGATCAGCCAAGCCCAAAATTTTAAGCCTGGTGGCACAGGGAATTCTATTGTGAGAAGAGGAATGGAGTACTCTTCTTGTGAAGTACCTCTGAACCTGCTCATTCGTGTTAATGTCTGAAATACAATGTGGGTTCCAGGCAAACGAGCTGTATTTAAGAATTGGTCTGCCAAAGGTTTTGTATGTTTTAGTTAGCAATATATTATTATCAGAGAAGAAACTTCGCAAAATTAAGTTAACAATTCTTTGTGCCTTTTTGGCAATGATGTTATAGTGAGCTCTAGGGCTTAGATCATTAGAGATGAGTACTCCTAAGTCCTTGACAGAGTGAGGGTCATCTACGAGATCCGTTTCCACCCAACTTGTATTTGGTGTTCTGATTTTTATTGGCAATGTGAAGGACACAACATTTATTAGTTGAAATTTGGAGATGCCAATTGTGCGACCATTCTGACACATAGTCAAGGTCACTTTGTAGGGCAACAGCATTGTCAGTGATGTTAAATAATTTTACGTCATCGACAAAAAGGACGCAGCTGTTTATAATATGATCGCATAGGTTGCTGATACAAAGCAGAAAGAGTGTGGTCCTAAAATGCTACCTTGGGGGACTCTGTTGTTAACTGGTGCTGGATTTGATAGGGTCCTCCCTATTTTGTCTATTTGTTGCCTGTTTGACAAGATCACGGCTATCCACTTGTGCAGGGATCCGGAGATGCCATAAGAACTTAATTTCAACAGTAGTTTGTCATGCACCACTGAATCAAAGGCTTTACAAAAATCTATGTAAATTGTGTCAATCGCTTTACCCTGGTCAAGATGTGTGGTACAAATGTTTCTGCAGTGTATGAGTTGCAGATTGCAGGACAAATTTTTCCTGAAACTGAACTGCTTGCTGGAAAGCAGGTTGTTTATTTCTAAGTGGAGGGTAATGGATTGATTTATAATTGATTCCATGACTTTACAAGTGATGCAACACATTGAGATTGGTCTATAATTTTCTACTAGACTAGGTCTCCCTTTTTAAAAATAGGTATGACTGTAGCTAATTGCTTTAATTTATTAAAGCCCTCATGGGGATATCTTGGAGTACCACCGTCAGGTCGATGTCGCCTGACGGCTCCGAGGGTTCGGGCCTTCTCTGTGGCTGCACCTTCCCT